>CAXKVX010004967.1:0-14305 GCA_964058865.1 Eleocharis quinqueflora
GGTTATTTTGTCGGTGCACAAGTATTTATGGTATCATATTTGCTTATTGTTTTGCTCGGTATCTTTTAATTATGTTTCTCATATTTGTGTTTTAATATTGTGAAATAATGAGCTTATTTTCAATATATAAGTGTGATCACTACCTATGTTTTTATGTAACCACTTACAATTCAATTAAAAATCTATGTGCAAGTTTCTACATTCTCTATTGTTTTATTGTGCTGGGTATTAAACCTAATTAAATTAAAGGAATTCATGATAAAAGAGAGATTAGTAAATGTATTGAAGCTTTCTAATAGAGTTCAAGTGTTTATTTAAAAAACCTTAAATAGTTAAGTCATGCATCTACTTTATTACTTTATTACTGTTGTTATTACCTCAAGCTATTCATAGATCGAGGCTTAAGTAGAATTAAAGATTTTTGGTGCGAAAACGTCTACAACTCTACGAGATCTCAAGTCTTTTAACAATAACACAAAAATTACAAATCAGTGCAATACAAAAAGATGTATTAAAAATGTAGAAAAATTGTAAAGTAAGAGAGAGAGCAAGGACTAGAGAGAAGTTGATGCATGATATAACGTGATTCGACAATCTTTGTGTACTCCAAAGATCATTCAATTCCGCACCAGACCGAAAACAAACTTTATACCAAAAGTACTTTACAAAGGGTTCATCCACGAAACAAATAATGCAATCTTTGGATCTAACAAAAAACTCTTGCAGTAGGCAACACTAATTACAAGATACCACAAAACATGACGATTAGACAATAGCTATCCTAACAATCTCTAGCTCTCACAATGACTAGGGTTTGGATGCTTAAAAAACAATCCTTGTGCTCTCAAAGTGTTCTTAATTGTTTGTAAACTTGGGAGATGCTTTGTTGTCTCTCTTGAAAGTGATTAGTATATATAGGCATTGAGCTTTCACAGCTACATTTTCGCTAAAAATAAGCCTAAGATTCTTTTCAAGGCAATCAAATGGGAGCCCTTAGGACATGCTTAATATCGTGCACATAGAAAAACAACAAAAATTATATATCTAGTCGACTTGCGATGAGATAGAGTAGACTTTCAATCATAGCCCGGTATTGAGAGATATCCACGAATTTACCGCTTCCATGAAGTTAAAGGCGGATGTTTGTAGTCATAGGTATTTTCATAGGCTTGAAGTATTTTACTTCAAATTTCTTGATCAATTCATTTGCATATTTTGCTTGATTTATGAAGATTCCATCGTCATTTCGCCTAATTTGTAGCCCTAGAAAGAAATTCAACTCCTCCATCATAAACATCTCAAATTGCCTACACATAAGACTAGAATAGTTCTTTGCAAGTGCATCGTTAGTCGGTCAAAAAAATGATATAATCAACATATATTGTACTATAAAAATATATTTTCCATCTTTTCTAGTAAAGAGTGTTGTATCTTTAAGATCCCTCTTAAAATCATTTTCAATTAAAATGTACTTAATCTTTCATACCAAGTTCTAGGGCTTATTTGGGATCATACAAGACTTTGTGAATCTTGTAAACATGGTTGGTAAAAGTTGGAGGTTCAAATTCTTTAGGTTGAGTGAAATTGACTTCTTCATTTATATAGCCATTCACGAAGGCACTCACATCCATTTGATACAAAATAAAGTGTATATGTGAAGCATAAGCAAATAACATTCGAATTTATTGAGCATTGCTACCGGTGCAAAGATTTCAACATAGTCAATTCCTTATTGTTGAACATAATCTTTGACTACAAGTATAGCTTTGTTTCTAACCACAATTTCATTTTCATCTTTCTTGTTTCTAAAAATTCATTTAGTTCCAATAATAGTTTGATTAGCCGATTTGGATACAAGACTCCATACACTAGTCCTTTCAAATAGGATGAATTATATTCCTCTTGCATGGGCAATATCTAATTTGAATCTTGGTTAGCTTTTTTAGAATGTAAGGGTTCTAGCTGTGATACAAATGCACGATTTGCAATCATTTGGTTTGATCTAGAGTGAGTTTGTACCCGTTCTCTTGGGTGACCAATAATATGTCTAGGAGATGAGAAGAAACTTATCTAAGAATTTCGGGTGGTTGACAATCTGATTGAGTTGGTGATGCATCATCTCCTTATATTTTTTCATTTAATGGATGGGAGGAAACTTACCTATATAAATGCTCAATAAATTCGAAAGATGGATATGTGCTTTATTACATTCGAAATAGGAAACTTACCTATATTATTTTTTCGCTTTGAGAAGAGAATTCAAAGATGGATATGTGCTTTATTACATTCCGTAAGCCACTCAAATAGTGATTCTAATATAACGGCTTTAATTATTTACTAGTTGTACGACTCCGCGCGAAAAAGTTAAATTTTAATTAAACTTTTGTATTATAATAATAAATCATTTAAATAATAAAAAATAAAAAAGCAATGGAAAAAGCTATAGCGATTTTACTGTAGCGGTGAACAGTGAAAATATTATTTATTTCACTGTGGAAATGAATAGTGTCACAATGTTACGCAATGAGTATATAGAATTTGATGGACTGATGCAGCTTCTAATTAACTTCACCAAATCGATCCAACTATCATCAGCTGGATAAATTATGGAATTAGATTTAATCACCTACAATTGGATTTTTATTGACCCAACATAACAATTTTTTTTGGGTAGGTATTTGAAAAAGATATGTACAATAAAAAAAGGAAATTAACCAAGTGATCAAAATTTGAAAGCTATTTGAGTGACAAAAATATAGTTGACCTCTTAAAGATCATGATTAAAAGGAATTTAATCAAGGTGCTACATGTAGGAAAAAATCATCTGTACTATAGCTATAGAATGCACATTTTTACATTATAACTAATGATGGAATTGCCAATTGGAGCTGCTTTTTGTAATCTCCATATTACAAATTTGCTGAAAATCAAATTCTGTGATTTTAGTTCTACTTCTAAAATCTTTTCTTGTGTATAGAAATGGGAAAAAAGGAAATTAAATTTCAATTTTTTGTTGTTGTATACATATCATGAAATTTAATTATCCATTCTGAGGGGCTGTTTAGAGGTAACAAAATTGATGAAAATTTTGAGTATCTTTACCCAACCAACATAATTTTCCAGTACATGTTCGACAGAGATTTTCGCAGAAATGAAAATAGGCTTTCTTTTTTCGTTGAGAGGTGGGAAAATGAAAATCTAATTGGATTTAAATTTTTTCTCTATGATACTTGTGAACTGAACAATTGATGAGAGATAAATTCATAACTATTCAATTTTATTCCAACAAATTTTTGCACTACGTACCAAACATGTCCTAAATGTCTCTAGCAGCATAAATAGTTGTTTGGTCTGAGTTGTAGAGATATTCTTATCTAACATAAAAATTAATTTGGAGCTCCAATTTCTGGTGGTTGATGGAAGTAAACATCTAAATTAATTCCCTCTAGCATAAGCTTGTATTCACAGACAAAAGAACAAAAAATCAGCTTGTCCATGTCACACCATTCAACTAAAATCATTCTATTAATTATATTTAATAATGTTCAAGAGAAAATTTAGGGGATTGCTAATGATAAATCCTTTTATTTTATCTGAACTGATTTTGAAGGAATTAATAGTGAAATGGTTGAGCACTTACATCTTCAACTATGCTAGAGCGCATATCATCACACAAAGGTCCGAGGAAAATAAAAGATACCTAATTATTTGAAAAAGATTTATGCCCATAATTTAACTAAAGAAACCAAATTATTTGAAAATGCAATACTACAGAAATGCTATAAGGGCTATTATAGCGGCCTTATAAGGACTATTATAGCGGACAAACAATCGCTATAATGAAGGGGGGCTGCTTGTCACACTCCAGAAATAATAACTAGCTTAGGAGTGTTAATCTCACCACGTATATTTGATTTCAAGTACACGAAAGGCTTAATTAATTACCAATAAGTAGATGTTTAGATTAACTTATCATACTTAATTTTAAGGAAAGCACACATAATACATGAACATCCAACAAATATATATATATATATATATATATATATATATATATATATAATATATATAATTTAGGGTCTGTACAAAGTTCCACAGCAAAAATAAAAAGGAAATAAAATACATATGGGAGAGGACGATCCCATCAAAGGACGAGAAAACGACCTCACTAACCTACTACAAACTACTCCTAACAAAAGAAGGAAAATTGAACAAGGGTCTGATCACAAAATGGAGGACGCCTGGATGCACCATCCTATGCTCTCCTCTACACATCAGGTGACTCCTACTCCTTACCTGAACTCCACAACCAACCGTGGAACGTGAGTAATTTTATAAAAATTACTCAGTGTGGATTAAGGTCCAGCCTTTGAGATTATATCTAATTCAAGGTTGGACCTTTCACTTTTACTGAGATTAACTAACATTTAAATACTACACCAAAATGTGCATTTGTCCACCATTAATCAATTTATATATTTAAGTCTATCCAAAAGAGGATACGAGAAAGAAACCCAAAAATAATATGAGGAATAGATAGTAAGGTAGCAATATCAAGTCTCCCAGACAAAAGGATTGATTTGTCAAATTTGAAACCCATGTGTAGGACTTCAAAATTTGCCCCTTCAAACGGGTCGTCACCACAAGCCTAAGGGTATTGTTAGGCGGATCCTATATCAACCACAGGCCCAACATAATCGTTGGACGGGTCTCAAATCAACCACGACCCAACTAAAATTTAAGATTTCAGAATGAAACGCCCTGGTAAAATAGAGCGACTATAAAAAGCACACACTCGATAATAAAGAAAACCGAGAAGCCTACCTCACAAAAGAGACAATAATAAATTAAACTCTCGGTATCAGCCGTCATACGGAAATAAGGAACCGACTATCTAGTTGAATAATAATAATAAAGGGAACTCCATGTACCAACCAAGGGCCAAAGGGGAGCTCCAGACTTCCTCTGTACCAATCAGGGGCCAAAGGAGGAAGCCCTTCGAATATTAGGAGATCTCGAAACATCGGCTAATAGAAATATATAAAGAACGGAATAGATCCAATACTTCACATATGACACGCATACTCTAAACTAAGAAACCGAACCTTAATCACTTAAAGAGGAAATAATATAATACATATACTAAGAAGGATCTTTGGAAATAAAACTCCCGACGAGAATACATATAATATATCATACGCATCTACCTAGTAGCTAATAGTCTATATGATCCGTATATAGAATCTTATATATGCAAGGATGAAGTGCACTGACATGCAATGCAGGTTGGTCTAAATAGTTAGTTCAGTTACCAGTATGTCATCATGACAGTTCAGGATCTACGGGCCTGATTAACAATTGTTGGTATCTTGGTACCGCAATTCAAGTTGGGTAAGACTGATAGGTCCTAATTAAGAGAGAGAAAAGAATATAATCTCCAGAAATCCACACCTGTTTACAAGGAAAAGCAGCGCTGATATCTAGGTGTTTACATGGAAAATCTTCTATAGTGCCATTGACCCTGTCCGCGCCTACATGATCAAGAGTCACCTTGTCTTTCCCGATCGAACATCAGTTTACTAAACTTCCTATTTGGCGTTAGGGTTTTATCAGCTTAGTGTATTGAAAAGTTATGTAACTTGTGAAAATAAATAAGACGAAATCTAGCCGTTGAGACGTCCTTAATGCTCCTAATATAGTTTTATTATTTTAACTTAGTCAAAACTCTGTGCAGTGTCATGTCTGCACAAAGGGTGTGAGTATTATATTCCTACAGTTTTCTATTTCTTTACTTAATGCTCACTTTTAATTTATTTATTTAAGTAATATCGTGATTATGTGTTTACTGTTTCTATAACAAAACTACATCGTTAAGAAGGTATCCTACAGAACAATAAGAAAACAATAGCACAAAGCAAGCATGTTATAAATTCAAATACTTTTAGTTGTACACTTTTATCTTTAAACTAACAAAAGAAGAAAGAACAATAGTTAGCTAATAATAACTAATAAGCATGTATTTATTGTATTTATGTGCTTATAAAGAAATTGATCAATATATGTTACTGTGATTAAACGTTTACTTAGTCATAATTATGTGTATTTTATATGTAATGTATTTAATGTACTTGTATATTTATACGTATTGTATTTTAATGTATTTTACAAAAATTGATCAATATATATACTTATATTATAATGTTACTTATTTATTTTTGTGTGTGTTCCATATGTGGTTAGATGTACATCATAATTGTTGTGATATAGAGAAATTGATCAATATATATTATTATGTACATAATCTTACTTAGTCTAATTATGTTGGTAGTGTGTGATGTTTTACTAATATATATATATATATATGTTATATTTAACTTGTTTTATATTTAGTAAATCATGTTGTCATAAATATTTAATTAATTTAATCATCACATATAGTTGTATTTAAGTATCACTATGTCAGATATGACGTCGTACCTAATTAACTATCCTACTATATAGCTATGCCGAATATTATACGTTATATGGTTTTTGTGCTAAATATAATATAGAAAATATATAAGAAACATAAGTTGGTAAATTTTATTTTAATTAGTTTTGTTTGTGTGTTAATCCTGTGGGATCGGAAGCCCGAGACTCATATGTCATCGCCGTAGCTCTCACTGCACAGGCTTATAATTGTCATTTTCCATTTTATAACCTTCTCGATCCTTTTTAATCCTTCGGGTCTAGTTACTAAGTATTATGGGCTGGGTCGCTAATTTTGTAATGTAATATCCGTATATACCCCACTCGGCCAAAAATAGAACCCAAGCCCAAAAATACCTAGAACTATCTTTATTATTTCATTATTTAATTCGTGTAATATCTGTTGGGTCAAACGGGCCCAATATGCCAACGTATTATTCAAAGTCAACAAGGGTCAGAAAGGCCTAGTGGGCCTTTATAAAGCCCAAGGCCTATTCATTATTCTTATCCAACAAGTGTCCAAAAGGTCCAATGGGCCTTAGTGGCCCAAAGGCCTAGTTTATATTTATTCATTTTCCTCAAGGCCTAATAAATCCCACTGATCCAGGCACCATTTTGGGCTTAAATAAATCACGCAACAACAAACCCAGCACAATGGGCATGTTGTACTGGCACTGGGAAAACCAATACATCATCAGATCAGTTCTAGGCTGGTAAATAAGGATATCAGGAATCAACAATATAAACGATATTTAACACAATTGACCTAGTCGAGTCAGTGTTTAGTACCAGTAATACCAGATAAGTACACAAAGAGGTCAATCTATCTGAACTGATCAAGATGGCACTACAGATCACAAGACAGTAGCGACACAACAATAGAACAAGGATATAAAGGTGCAGTGTCATCACAATTGGTCATATGTCTAGGAATAGGCATCATCCAGAACTCGTCAATAACCAAATACACCATATTAGATAAATGCAAGTAAAGGTCGCTCTAATACAATAGTTAGGTTCAAGCCATAACAAAAGTTCAGTCCATGTGTGCCAATTTCCAATTATCACAGAGAAACAAGAAAAAGGAATCAAGCATAGCACAATGAAGAATAACGCACCAATGCAACACAGAAACAAAAGAAAGTGACATTAGTCATCTTAGTGTTTACCAGAAAGAAAGAGGTTCGAGTGACAAGGCTAGGGGTGGCAAACTCAGCCTCCACAACGCCACCTAGCGGGCCTCTCCTGCTCTACCTTGCTTCCCTCTTGAGAATAACACGAAATTTCACTCCTTACGAATTGTGTCTATACTCAACACATGAGGAGAGAAACCAAAGAGGGGCAGGGAAGCGTAGGCAGGGCTATTTATAGCCAGGAGAACCAAAAGGGGTGTTGGGTGGCATGAGTAGGGTTTGGCTCGAATAGAGACAGTCGGGTGTCAGGGTGAGCCAGGTCAAGATCCAATCTGATAATGCCCAGTGAAATGGCATCCTTAGTCAAGAAAGGGAGCGGGGTCAAGGTCGTAGGATAGAGACGAGAGGTGGGAAAACTAATGATGGTGAGGAGCCGTGTGAGAGAGAGACATTAATTGAGATGGGAGGTGACGCGACAGCACCGAGGAAATCGCGGGAGAAGAAGAAGAACCAAAAGAAGAGAGGCAGAGAGAAGAGAGGCATTAATTGAGATGGGAGGTGAGGCGACAGCACCGAGAAAAAAAAGAAGAGAGGCAGAAAGTCGGAGAAAGAGAGAGAAACAGAGTAAAAAAGAGAGAAGGGATTTGACAACCTCGGGATTTAAGAAAACAGGGAGAGAGAGAGGGAAGGTGCACGAGTTTCGAGGGTAGTGAACTGTGAGTAGGTTATCAAAACGGTTGCTTCCGTGTAGACTTCGTGTGGTTGGTTGCTAACCCGAGACGCTACTGACCCAACGGGTCAGTTGATGTTGCAACGCGATTCCTTGTTAATAAATCAAGATTTATTTACTATGTTCTGGATGGTCTATGCATGGTTCAAGAGACGTAGCTCATTATGTGGCTGTCGGTTTGATCTTGTAATGAGTCATGTGACTCGTTTCATGATTTCAAAAGTTAAATTCTACTTATTAAGGTTATTTAAATTGATCTGTCAATAGTTGTGCGAAGTGATAAACAACCTAAACTTGATACGTAACAAGATTTGTTTTATGCAAATAACTTGCTTACACGTATTCTTCATTTAAAAATTATTTCAGAATCTCCTATGTACAACTATTATTCTTTCTAATGTCGATCATGATTCATTAAATAAAGAGTTTTAGTAATTTAATATTTTTGTTTCTCGGAGAACTTTTATCCAGAAATTTTCAATTCATACGTAAGTTGTAAGTTAACAAAAGAGAAGTTTTAATTCTAGGTTAAATTATGATTAATATTTTATTTAATGGTAAATTTCATGATTAATAAGACCATTATTTATTAAAATAATTGTCAAAAGTAGTAGGTTTTACACTGCTAAAGGGTCAGAAGATTTGCTATAATAGACAAACCTATTATAACGGACTTTCAGTTAACACCGCTATAATATATATCTATTATAGCGACCTTTATTGCAGAACTGCTATAATAAATGTCTATTATAGCGGACTTTATGAAAAAGCCGCTATAATAGACCTATATTATAGTGGATCATATAGCAAAATCGTTATAATAGTCGGATATGTATAGAGAGATGACTAGCTAGGCTTTTGCATTATAAGTTACAAAGCATTAAATGAGCTGTGCACAACTTATATATGCCAGTGCCCATCAAACTAGACTTTTGATTTTACCTTGCAGGCATGTTTCGCACAACTCCCATTGAAAGAAATGAAAATAAGCTAGATATGACATGTGTACCTTTTGCATTAAATGAGAAACTAATTTATTTGATGGACAATTTTACATAAATGTTCATTTGTAATATATAATTAAGACTATTTACAAATATATTCTATTTAAACATTCTAATTTTATTTTTACAGTATTAATTAAATGAGTTGTAAATTTTTTTTACAATAATATTTAATACCATATATATGTATTTTGTTACAACTTTTCACTATATATATATTTAGAGAAAGGCTAGGGTGCTCCATAGAGCACCAAATCGCTCGTGCTCCACCTTCGTTATATCCAATTTGAAAATTCTAACGACCGATCCGAACCGTTGAACATGATCTACATATTGAAATCCACCTACGTTATATATGTATTTTTTTTTTACAATAATATTTAAAATTCAATCTCCAAGTAGATTTCAATATGTAGATCATGTTCAACGGTTCGGATCGATCGTTGGAATTTTTAAATTGGAGATACGGTGTGGAGCATTAGGGATTTGGTGCTCCATGGAGCACCCTAGCCTATCTATATATATATATATATATATATATATATTTATGTATATATGTATAATCATACTTAAAATACAGTAATATTTGTAGAACGAAAGCAGAATGAGGAAAGAATATTTTTGAATGAAGAAGGAAGAATGAGGGAATACTATTTTTGAGTGAAGAAGAAAGAATGATGAAAAATTTTAGTGAAAGAAGAATGATGGAGGGTTGATATATATAGAGAGAAGGAAAAATTTTGGAAAGAAAATTTGTCTTAATCCGTGTGACTCTGTGAAATTTTGAAGCGTTGGATTGACATGAATCAACGGTTGGATTGAATATTCATTGTGATCCGTGGAACACCCTATTATAGCGACCTTTAACTTCGATCCGCTATAATAGGTCTATTATAGCGGACCTTGATTCAATCCGCTATAATAGGTCTATTATAGCGGATGTTTTGTGCCGTCCGCTATAATAGATACTCTATTATAGCAGATTTACAGTTTGGTCCGCTTAATAGGGGGGCTATAATAGCTACTTTCTGTAGTAGTGATGATTTCTGCTTCACAAATGGGCAAAAGATCGTACGCCAGTTCTTTTCATGATTTTTATTTTATTTTTTAGAAAAATGGAAGTCAATTTAATTAATTACCTAATTTTTAAATGTTCATAAATAACTCTATATATCCCAATTATGAGTATGTGGCATTCCACATGATGAGCATTTAGTTCTATCATATATTTTTTTACTAACATTTGAAATGCATATATATCTTCTTCTCAAAAAATAAGATAAGAGCGGAACTCTTCACATATAATTAATTATACTAATTTTAACTACATTTTAACTTGTTTGTTCTAGTAACTTAGTAGAAAAAGTAATGTCTTATCAACTCTTCTGTATTACTAACGGTGTTTATTTTGTAAATTATTTCTATAACGGTGTTTAAATGCATCTATAACGGTGTTTATTTTTTCTATTTGAAGTTGGAAGAATAAACTCTTAACTTTGTAAATTATTTCTGGTATGTTGTCTTCAATGTCAAATTTGCTCAATAATTATATAGTTCAAACTAAATCTAAGAGGGCTACTAAAAGAGCCCCTTAACTCTCCCCTCACTACTTTTTTCTGCTCCACTTACTATTTTTTCACTCCCAAGTCTTTTTATTAGTACAAGTCTTTATTTTTTCATTGCAAGTCTTTATATTAGAAAATTTGCAGTAGTTTTTCAGCAAATTTAAATATAAAAACTTGCAAATAATAATATATATTATTTATTGTTCTAATATAAAACTTGCAATTTTTGCACCAATTCTGCTACAAGTCTTTATATTAGAAATTTTGCAGCAGTTCTGTTGCAAATTTAAATATAAAGACTTGCATATAACAATATATAGATTTTATTTTTCTAATATAAAGGCTTGCTGATTTCAATATTGAGACTTGCAGGTTCCAATATAGAAAATTACAATTTTTCAACAAATTTAAATATAAAGACTTGTAGGTAACATATAGATTTTGTTATTGTAATATAAAAACTTGCAATAGAAGAGATAAAATAAAAAATAAAGGAGAATCGGAAAGAAATAACGAAAAATGGAAACTCAAAGAGAAAAAAGTGACAATGAAGAAAATTATTTGGAATAATTGTCTGTGCCACTCAAAACTGGAGAAATCTCAGAAATGCCACCCAGAATTGATTTCTTTCATTTTTGCCACTCAAAATCACTGGTATCTCCTATTTTTGCCACTTTTTTTTCAAAAAGACAAAAATGCCCCTGTCATGGCTTCTTTGCTTCTTCTTCCTCTTTTGTACCGATACCAGTTCGTCTTCCCCTTCCCCAAAATCGATCCCAAAGTCAATTACAACATCATTCGGAGCGACATCAGTAGCGAGGTCGGTGGTGGCTGGAGTGAACTTGGACACAAAGTAGCCATGATGGGGGCATTTTTGTCTTTTTGAAAAAAAAAAGTGGCAAAAATAGGAGATAACATCGGTTTTGAGTGGCAAAAATGAAAGAAATCAATTCTGAGTGGCATTTCTGAGATTTCTCCAGTTTTGAGTGGCACAGACAAAATTATCCCAAATTATTTTGTCTTGTAATGAAAAACGTGCAAGGAGGCGTTTAGTAAGAGACTTTATATTTACTCTTCTAAAAATGTGAAAAATAGTTTAATCCTAAACTCATGTCAAATGATTTATTAGTCTTCAGGCTAGATGAACTATCACTATTTTCCAATTTCCTTTTTATTTTCAAGTTAAAAAAGAGCCAACTCCTTTTTTTCTTCATTTTTTGGGGTCTTCATAAACATCAACCTGAATTCTGAAATTTCTCTCACACAATATATAATATTTAAATCAAATGGTGGTTGACATGATTCTATCCTAATTTATTTTGCACTTTCGTACTCTATTTCAAGACTATAAATAAGACACTATTGGACTATTAGTACATCCAACCAACAAAATTAATTAGAGTGGGAGAACCTAAAATAGATGCTTACATGTAAACACTGTACAGTTTCTTATATAAAACGTACACTATTCATAATAAATATATATTTTTATTATCAAGCAGATACATAATTTTGTAATTTTTGTAGTTAAGAGTATATTTCGTGTTTTTATTCATCATTTCAGTCAGGGACGGAGCTACATGAGGTCAGTGAGGGGCAACCGTCTCTCTCTGAAATATTTTTTACAAAATAATCATGTATATTTACACAAGTGCATCATTTTGTCCCTCTCTGAAGAAAATAATAAATCTTACACATTTTTGACAAAAATTCTAAATCCGTGCTAATTTAATTTCAGTAAAAAAATTTAACTACATATTTTGAGCCAGGTGTCCTACCCTAGAGTATCTATTTGGCATTTTGGCTGAGGCACTATTTGTGAGGAATTTTTATGAATAGTTAAAAAAATCATGCTTGATGTGATATCCTTTGAGATCTGAATACTAAAAACACTATTACATTGTATTTATTTATATTTTTTCTTAGTAAAATGTGATAACGGGTTTGGATGCATCATTATTTTCCTTATAAAATATTTAATCAAACTATGAATTTAAGCATTTACGTGTCGCATTTTTATGCTATTTTTATAATATTTTTTGTGCATCTAGAAAGGAGATATTCAATGCCTACGGTAATCGGTGCCACACTAATATCAATATCAATATAATTAAATTGAGTAAAGCCACCGTTTTCTTTCTTCTTTTTTTTTTTGAAAAGAAGCCACCGTTTTCTTAGGAGCACAAAGCTATTCTTACTTCCATACTCGTTACTAAAAAATATATTTAATTATTTTAAAATTTTAATTTATTTTTCTCGATAAATTGTTCATGTTGTAATATGTTAGGAAATCAAATTTAGTGATTTTTCGAGATTTCTAACAAATTTTAAATATTTCTTAAAAAAATAGTCTGAAGAGCACTTTTTATGTTAAACATGATTACATTTAAAAATATTAAAAAATAGCTAAAAAAATCACGAAATTTGATTTTTTACAAGATTTCAATATGAACAATTCATTGAATACGATAAATCAAAATTTTAAGATAACAGAAAAACTTAGGTACACCTAGATAGGTGCTTCCTGAATACTTCACTCATTTTTTACCATTTGATTGCATTGAGATTCGCACCATAGATTTCAATCAAATGGTAGGGATTGAGTGGAGTATCTAGGGAGCACCTATCTTGAACATTATATTTTTTTGGGCTCAAAACATTAATTTAGGTTGCTCAATAAATTCATTATATTAAAATATTGTAGAAAATCAAATTTCATGATTTTTGGAGCTTCCAAGTCATTTTTAAATATTTTTTAAAAACAATCCTGAAGAGGTCATTATTTTAATATTAAATATGGTTTGTTTTTAAAAAATATCTCGAAAGCTCAAAAAATAACGAAATTTAATTTCCTACAAGATTTCAATACAAAGAATTTATTGAGCAACTTAAATCAATGTTTTAGAGCCCATGAAAATATAATTTGGACCGTTTGCACTTCAATATGAAGTGCAAATATTTTCACAATAGTCTAACTATATATATATATATATGGTTTTACATGTAAATAAATATTTATTTGAATTTTATTTTAATATTCCTTAAGAGCTAACAAATTTGATGATTTAATCGCCTTTTTTGGTTGACATATATCGGAATGAAGTTAAAATTCCACAATATTTTATATACACGAAATTAATATAATTTAAAATATTTTTATCCATGCATATTTGAAATTTGAATGCTCGAATAGAAAATAGAAATAATAAACACTACGAATATGAATATTGGATCCATTCCCTCGAAAAGGGAAAATACTAGCTATATTTCACGAATTCTCTTGATAAAATTGCATTTATATTCAGATCCATTTAGAATTTTATAAGTAGGTCAAGTAAAATCTGTAGCATTTTTTTGTAAACCAAGGACCTAAAAAAACAAATTCAATATTGAATTACAACTGCT
>CAXKVX010004968.1:0-24399 GCA_964058865.1 Eleocharis quinqueflora
CAGCTTATTCCAAAAGCAACTCAACTAATTCAAAACATACGCTAGCTATCAATTGTCTCTCTCAGCTTTTATCTAGACAAAACAAAATATGTTTATCTAGACAAAACAAATAACAAAAACACACCATAAGAGTTCATAAAAGTAAACCCTCAGGTTCAACCCTCATCTAAAGTCTAAACCCCCAAATATATAAAACAGTTCCATCAAAATCAATTGAGAAGAATTGTAGATGAGAAGGTCCCTAAACTTCTACAAAAACAACATAAGTCTTTAGTCCCAAACAAGTTGGGGTAGTCTAGCAATGAAACCCAAGTGAAGTATTCTGTTGGATTTTATTTTCAAGAAATTTGTGTTGGTTCGTCAAATCTGTCACAATCCTCATCCTTTACCTGACTTGGAACATACTAATGTTAGAATTCCTAACCTTCTGTGAAAGGGTTTTTATACTGTTGGTACCCTCATCTCCCCTCATCTAGCTTCGACTATATCCATCTCTACAATAAACTTTTTTTTCAAGTCCTAGAGCAAGGTAAAAACATTTAGCAGGATCCGTCTCCCCGCTCAAACCCGGAACCATATCCTCTGATGCACTTTTTTTCAGCAGAGAGGTGCGTCTCAATCTGAACTGTCAGATTAAAATCGGACGCTACTGATTTAACAATATAAAAATTTTCTGCATCATATCATTAACGGTCGAACGTCCGATCTTAATCCGACGATTCTGATTGAAACGACCCCCTATAGTGAAAAAAAAGTGCACAAGAGGATATTTGCCCAATCTAATCCTCCCTTTCATGTCTTCACCTTCTTCAAAGGAAAACTCTTTACTATTGTAAAATACTCGTAAATAAAACTGCACGTCGACCTAACTCCTAAGCAATTTTTCTGGGATGACAGAAAACAAGAGAGAGAGAGGTCAGCACGATAAAAAGAGAACAACGGCTGAAAAATAGCAACCAAGAGATTTACAAAAGCTTACTTTCTCCTATCCAATTCGACCGAAGGGGAGCGCCGAACTGTGGACCGTGTCAATGGGCTTAAAAGAAGATGTAAGAGGATTTTGTTCCATTTGTTTATGCGCTCTTTTTATGAAGGCCCAATACAATCTGGGCCGTGATATAAATTTGGGCTTTTGGGCTAATTTTATATTAGAAGGATCCAATTTTGTTTTTTTTTCTTCAACAGTGAAAGCGGATCTGATCTGCCTTAGAAATTTATTACGTTGTGGTCCATCAGATCTGGTAAAAACAAATTTATGGCAGCGACTGAATCAGAGTTGAAGTTATCACAAGGGATTATGTCATGTATGTATAATTGAACTTGAACCTGCCATTTTTGTACGTCTGTGTGTTGACATGTCTCTTGCTTTTTTTTGTCTCATACTCTCATGCAGCCTGTCATAAATCAGAAATTTTAGTCTAATTATTGATGGATTAAAAGTAATAGTTTAAATTTTCTAAAAAAATTATAAATGGTGGGACACTATTAACAATAGCGTTTCTAAATTTCTTCGATTATTTTATTATTTATGTTTGTTTTCTACTTATTTTTTTTCTAGTATGTAGAAAATAGAGGAGCGATTAATAATAGCGCCCCTGGATGAAATTCAACTGGAACTTTTCTGAAAGTTACAAAATCATTTCGACTTCTTAGAAGCGTGACTTACAATAACGTACATATTTTCTGCACCGAAGTGGGCTCATACAAAGAATAAAACTGAGAAAAATAATAAAATATTGAATGATGCTTAAAGACGCTATTGTTAATAGCGCCTGGCCATTTGAAATTTTTTAGAAATCTTACAGCATCTCCATCTCTGAAACTTTTGGAGTTTCTAATCTGATGTGGCGATTCCTAAATGAGTTTTAGGGATGTAGATGAGTTTCTTATTTAGAAATTTTGTTCAAGAGTTTCTTCTTTAGCAACTTTGCTTTAAAGTTTATAAACTCTGACGTGGCTTAATCATTGGCTAAAATTGATCGGTCTTCCACAATATTGATAATATTTGCTGACGTGGCAATTTAGAAGCTCTAACTTTTCAATTTTAGAGATGGAGAGTTTAAAAACTAAAAGAAATTAGATTTCTAAAACTGATGTGCAGAGGCGGAGCTAGAATATTAATATATAGGGAGACTGAATTGAAACTATTGTATAATTTTAATTTTAGAAGGGAGGCCAATTAGTACTAATAATTAAAAAGAGTATGAAATTTATTGCAAAATTTTACAAAATTTCAAATTTATGGGGGGTGCTTAGCCTCCTTTTGAGAACCTTTAGCTTCGACCATGCTGATGATGTGACAATAATTTAGAAACTTTAATGAAGATGCTCTTAGACTATTACTTCTGATCCAATTCATAGTTACGCCAGTTATGAAAATTTTCCTCTTAAATGAAGAACTGCAAAGCTTGGATGTAATTTTCTCCATTACTCGAAAACTGTGACCTAAAAAGAACGAAAACATAATTCATATCCTGTCTTATGTTGTAAATGACAACACGAATAATGTTTTCGTCATTTAAAAGTTACAATTAAAATTGACTTCTTTAGAGGATGTCAAGTTATTATTCATCCATTACGAGCATTTTTCACTTCAAAACTTTAAATGACAGTTCATTTTTGTCTGTTTTCTCTCTCTTTTTTTGATAGCATGAACAATTTTTTTGCCCTTACTAAATTACTAGTAAAAACAAATCTGACAATAAAATATTAGTGTTGACAACATCATATGTGAAAGAATTCCGAATTTATTACCATTTCACACTTTCACAATTTGCATATCAATCCCTGTACCTAGGGGTGCAAGCGAGTCGAGCACAAACGAGCTGAGTCAAATTCAAGATCGGCTCGTTACTTAACGAACGAGTCCATAACGAGTTTTTGACGAAGCGAACACGAACGAGCCACGAGCTACGAATATTTTTGATACTCCTAGACTATATGTTAATTAATATTGTGCAACTTGTACACAACTATTGAAGTTAGATATTAATATCTATCAATTAACTTTATGTAGCATGTGTGTTTCGTTAATGAGTCGAGCTAGCCAGAGTTCAAGATCGACTCGTATCGTTAACAACTCGAGCTGGTAACGAACGAATTCATAACAAGTTGAACACGAACGATAAATGGACAAGTTGCTTTGACGAGCCTGCACTGATCTGGAGTCGGTGCACATTGCATATAAATACACATAAATTGTACACATGTACGACTCAGATCTGTCCCTTGTTCTGGCTCCAGGCCTCCTCATAGGCTCATACCATTTACTAAGATATTTTTACCACGTAAAAACCGGCGTGTAGGAATTTTTACTTTTGAAGCTTATACGTTGATATTGATATCGAATGTCGATATCGATATCGATATCGATGTTATTATATACATTTAGTTGAATTATTATGTATATTATTTGAATTATTATGCGTGTTATTTTTTGTACTGAAAATATGTATGGTATGCATGATATTTGAGTTATTATGCATATTAGTTTGTTAACATGCATAATAATTTTTTCAATACAAAAATAATACAAAATAACATTCATAATAACTCAAATAACGTGCATAGTAACTCAAATGTGCATAATAATATCGGTATCAATAGTCCGTATCAAATGTGATATCTAAGAAACATTATTCTTTTACTTTTACTTCGGTCAAAAATTTTGTAGAATAATGATCTGATGATTTACTTTTACTTCGGTTGAATTAAAATTTAATATGGGACAAAAAAAATTAGTACCAGAGAGAAATAAAGAAAAAATGTCCAAAACATAAAATAAAAATGTCTTAAATTTATGATGATGTTAACAATCAATGAAGAAAATTTTGTCCATGTAATGTTACACTGATCATTTTTCTTGTTCCAATTTTTATTTTGAATTGCTTTTTGAAGATACAAGATTCACATATTTATCCAAGTGAACAAAAAAGTACCACCCCCCAAAAAAATATAAATTATTAAACACACACATACACACACCACAAAAAATGATCAATTAGTGTTTTGTGACTCATTTGGCTCGTCATGTTCACAACATAGAAATTTCTCTTTAATTAATAAGCATTAAAAGATAGGAATCAATCAATTAGAATTATGTGCACAAGTTATTTATTGTATAAACTCTAATCTATAAATAAGAAGCTTTCAAAGATTTATCATTCATGTCATATAATTGGACCCGGATCTGCTGTAGCGCAGTACCGCGCTACAGCAGATAGACGGTCCAGATCGACCACCAATTTCGCGATCGACCGTCAGAGATGAAAATCAGGGGGCATTTATACTTTGGCACAAATCTTGATGTAAATCAGTGAAAATCGGACGGTTCTGATGTTGCGCTACACCGTCCCGCACAGCATCAGATCCCATTCCCATATAATTAGTATTCTCATCCCTTTCGTATAATCAATATTCACATCAATTTAATTTTTCTCTCAAAAAAAAAACATCAATTTAATTTTTATGTTCTTATTTATTCTGATCAAATGGCTAGTATCTTTTTTTATCTTTGGAGTGTAATGAGAGCCTTAATGCAACGTAATTATTTTGTGCTTCTTGTAACTTGTAAGTATTGTTGTGCACTTAAATATAATTTTCTTTTATTTTTAAGTGTTTCAACATTCCGAAGGAAGTTTTATACATGTCCAAAATTTGTTGAATGCAAGATCATTTTATAGAACTTATTTTTTTTAAAAAAATCAATTTTTTCTTCAATAAATATTTTCTTAAAGACACGAAGTAAAAAAAAAAATATTAACTTATTCAAAATGTCTCAGACTCAATACTCGGTTGAAAATCATGTAGAGCTCTCTAATTTCTAGTTAGTTGCAGTGGGCTACAAAATTATTGACCAAAATGAAAAATATCACTGAATATTTGATTATTCTAAATTTAAGACTGAAGCATCATAATAAAACCAACAAAAAGTGTCTAAAATTTACATTTTTGTGTGCCCATAATAACTTAAACTGACCTAATGTGAACTAAGATTCTTGAAATTGAACACACAGAATATTTCAAATTATTCTCCGTATAAAAAACATGAAAGAAAAGATATATACAGATACTCAATAATATAATATGAGAGGTTTTGAATTCGAAATTCGAATGAAAAACTTAAAATCAATTAATTTTAAATAGCTTAACTATCATCTTTATCTAAAAATAATAATAGTATTTTAGTAAAAGCAAGCCTAAGGCGAAGCTCTCAATGTGACACAAAGGTCAAAGGAACGAAAAGACAAAGGAATTAACATTCTCTGAAATTGTCAGCACCATTGGCCCCTCCTGCATTCTCACCGCTGCTACAGTGACGAGATTGTCCGCACAGTGTTTTTGCTACAGTACCAATTCATTTACAGCGTAACAGTGCTGCCCGTTGACCATTTCGAAACCCCGCATTATTCCGGGAGATACGGATTCAAGACAAAGAAAGGGATGTTAACAGTGTAGTAATATTATCCTGTTAGCAAAACAATGACATGATAAAGTTATCGTTCGTTCACTAAACAACATATAATAATCGCTAATTCTGTAAAGTGTTTGTTTTATTTGACAATGAGCAAACTGCAAAAGTAACGGTAAAGTGCCATTGCAATCAATTAAATTTACGTTGTCAAAATTTGAGAGAATATATCAGCTTTTGGTTCTTTTCATGCTATAACAATCATTGGAAACAAAAAATATCAACATGAAAAGTATAAATAAAAGTGGGCTTGTGCTCTTTTTAAATTGTGCATACCTATTTCGATCGAAAGCGTTAAACACAAATTGGGACGTTTGAATTTGAATGGAGGGTCTGAATTTCCCAGAAGAGAGGAACCAAAGTACTCAATTTACATCAGAAATGCAATCGTGTTAATATAAAAAATAATGGTGGAACTCAAGATTGAATGCATAAAATTTCATAATAAATATTTAAAATAATAATCTTATGACAGTGTGTAAATCTATAGCTGTTGGTGTGAAATCCAATATTGTAATAGGCATAATCAAAATAGTTGCATGTGAAAATAAATATTTTTAATCAGATTTGACATTTTATGAGTCTGACTAATTGTCTGCATATACAGAATTCAAATCCCTGGAATTTTCAGGAAAGAATGAACAGTTTTGCTGAGTGGCATTGTAGCAACGATGTAACAATTACTGTACAGACAGATCAAAAACGCTTTGCTGAGTGGCTGTAGCAACGCTGTAACAATTACTATACAAACATGTCAAAAACGCTGTAGCAGCTTTGAGAATCAGAGGTCGGACAATATTTTAATTACAGAGAATATAAATTCGCATATACGTGACAGTTTTTTCGTAGACTCAAATTAATCAGGAGCTAATGCCATCTTTTACAACGCTGGTCTATATATGTCCTCATCCTAACATAATCACAAAAATAATTGGCAGATTCTGTTTAATTATCAAAAGGTATGCCTAGATTATGATACGATTTGGCAAGTTGGTGTGATGAAAGTGATCACACACCACACACCACTCACCCAGAAACTCATCATGACAAGAATTCAGACATAATTTGGTAATATTTTTTTATGTTAAGCATATTTTTGCTTTTTGTTCGAGAGGAGAAATTACCCACAAAAGAAGATATCCTTCACAAGCCGAATATATCTCTTGTTGAGTGGTTTCTACTGTTCTAATTTTTTTTTTAGGATCTACTGTTCTAATTCTTACCCGGACCCGATTCTTCTGCCGCGCAGCACCGACGGACCGCTCAGATTTACTGCGCTGTCAGCTACGAACGGTCCAGATTTTATTCAGGAGATCTGATATTATAAAATTTAGCTTGCACGAATCTTGATGCAAGACATAAATTTGTTGCGCAGCACGCACAGTGACGGTGCCGCGCGGTAGAGGATCTCGTCCCCCCCCCCCCCCCCCCCCCCTCTTGAAGAACTTGAGCAAAGTCAGACAAACAGTCAAAAGAAAAGAAGGCAGTACCTCTATATAAATGAAAAGCAAACAAAAGTGATAACTAAATACTGCAGTGTAAGTGTCAACAATTCATGCCTTTCCAAAGGAAGCTGACTTTCTTTTCTTTTACCACACCACTTTTTTTCCGTTGTCTTCACTCTCATCCCTTTAATTTTCTATCACCTCTTTTTACCACCTCTTTCTTCAAAAGGAGGGAAACCGCATGACAAGTGCTCTCTCTCTCTCAAATGTATCTCGTAAATTTCATGAAATATTGCACACTGAAGTCACAGAAAGTGTGGTATGTCATAAATTATAAATGCTACAATCATTGGTATGGGTAGGTACAACTCTGCAATATTAGCAGAAACCATCCATACCAGTATGGTATTTGTACACTATTTCCAGCTCTTAGGCGTTTTCAAGTCATAATTTTGATCATTTCTGAGATAGCATGGGGACATTCAAAATTCAGAGGGGCCATCAAAAGCAAATTGTTTAAAGTTCAAGACAAAAATACCCTCTCATACATAAACAAATATATTTTATTGAGCTATCTGCTAATTCTCCTCCTTTTACTCGTTGGCAATCTAATATCTCCATTTGAATATGAGAAAATGCTAGTATCTTCAGTGCTATGGCTGAGACATGGCATTTCCAGTACATCAATCAGGCTCTCTGGTGCAAATGAAACTGAGGTGACACTTCTTTTAGTTGCATTAAGACGCATCCTTATTTTGTTTTGGATCATCTCATAGCAATTTAACACTCTCTCCTGAAATAGTCAAAATTTAAATGTAATTAGAACACACATCCTAGATATAGAAATAGAAAGAGAAGAGCAAAGATGATCATACCAGTACGAGACCAGATCATGAGTAATTCCAGTTAAGAGCTAAAAGGCTCCAAAGGTAAAAGAGAAATCAATTGGCATGTCTTCATACCAGTACAAGGCTGGTATGTGCATGCCTCTAACATTGTAATATGATACACTATTTGAACTAATGCTGATCCAGGAAATTAAAATATTCATGAAGGATACAAGCAGGGATCGTACTGGTAGCCATATGCTACATATGGACACATAGCTAGACAGGTACATTACAGATATCGATAGAACTTCCAAAACAAAATCAACTTAGTTATTAGTCATGTATACCTTCTCTAGAAAAACACAAGTAGCAAGAGCCTTTTCTATATCAATGGATCGTAATTCTTCTAACACTGTGAGTGCAGCTGCAGCAGCTAACTCCGACGGCTTGAACCCGAGAAAATCAGTTCCTGCAATTCAAATTCTCTTAGTTTTTTACCAAATCCTCTTCACAAGCCCTTTAAGCGACTATATGGCTTTTCACAGTAAAGTCTGCTGTACTCCATTAGCCAAAAAAAGTTGAAACACTTGTATGTCCAGTGAAGCATTTAACTTATGATTTTTATGGTAATGCTTAATAAAATTAGCACATTGCCTCGACAATAAAACCTAAAGTAATTCCAATAGGAAGCACAATATTAGCTACATACTATCTACCATTGGTGTCAATAGATATCAGGCTCTATAATAATTCATGCTCCTGTAATTCTAATGAGTAATGAGTATAACACTCTAAATTGATGAATGTTAACATAGATACATACGTCTAATCATGGTCAAGATGAGATCTGATGACTGTAAAATCAGAAACTTCTTGGGGCCACTTCCATCACTAAATTTGTGAAGAAAATAATCCATGAAAGAGAAAGGTGTCACTGCTTGCATCCGGAATTTGAGAGTACTCAGAACCAAAAGCTCCATTCTTTGTACAGTTTTAGCTTCAAATAGAAACTTTGCATCACCAACCTAATGGTCACACAGGCTCAAAATTAGAAAATTTCTCAAATAGGTATTTTAAACATGTCAAAAAAAAAGTGCAAGTCACAAACCTGCTGCAAGTCCAAGAGAAGTGGAACCAGAGTTTCTTCCATTTTGGATGCCAGAGACAAGCATGCAACTGATAAGAGTTGTAGTATCCAAGCATCACCTTCCTATGAAACGGATACATTCTATCAATCTAACAGTGCCACTATTAATTGTAAAAGATTTAAAAGTTGAGATCTTTTGAGGTTCTTACAGGTATATCGTAAACAGACAGGAATCTGTCTAGATAGTTGACTGAGAGATAAGCACTCAAATGTGCAAAATTGAAATACGCATGAACCTGTTCATTGCACAAATAACTTAAATTAAACTCCAAGACGTCACTCAGTGCTTCAGTCTGTGATTTATTTTCATTATTTTTTTTTTGTGAAAATAGAGAATATAACTTAGAACCATAAGTCAAGCAACCAACTTTGCACAAAATCTAAAGAAATTTAGGAAAGACAAAATACCTTCCAAATCCAATCAATAGCATTTCTTCTAATGGAAGCATCCAGTTCCCCTTTCAAGAGCCTCTCAGCATAGTCACCAATAGGCATATGATCAACCTCCCTTTCCAAATAGTGCGCAATGCACTCCTCGGACTGGAGAGGAAAATCCATGAAGAAATTCCCATGAAGACTCCTCTTTTTTCCTAAAATCCAACCTGGTCCCAAGCAATCAATCTCTCCAAGAGAATCTATCTCATGGTTTTCCTGATCGCCATCGATAAGACCCAAAAAACTGCTATTATCCTCAGCACATAGGAGAATGGAGGCAGCACAGTCATAGCTAGGCGCCATTGTTAATAACTTGGGATTGTTAATACAAGAAATCGAAACTGGATTTAGAGAAAAGTTCCCTCCTTTGCCCTCCTCCCCCTTCCCCCCACACCCTTTTGGTTCTCATATAGCATTCACAGTGGAGCTCATGTAGCTTCAGTTACAGCGGCTAAGCATTCTATCTAGATAGAGAGACAAGATGTGAATTCAGACAAAGAGGGGAGCAGGAGATGCTGTTTGAGTCAAGCGGAGAGGTTTTGTAGGGATTTAGAAAGTCGCAAGGCTTCAAATTAGAATTTGGATAAAGAGAGGGGCTGATAGAAAAGAGTGACACAGAAAATGAGAAAAAGGAGAGGAAAAATAAAACAGAAAGACAAAGGAAGCGAAGGTGAAAAAAGAAAAAGGATGATTAAAGAAGAACAGAGTGGTCTTTTATTTTGGCTCTTTTCTAACTGGGGCTTGTTGTACTGTAGTAGCTTAGTGGTTGATTCTTTGTTCCAACTTTTAATATTACATTTTATGTTATATCTTCTGGCGGTACATTGATCAAGATGGGAATTTTGAAAGCAACCTTTTGAGTTTGGATTATGTAACAAATTGATTTGTTGCTACTAAATGCAATATGGTAAAATAATATTCATCATTCTTTGCTAATGTAAATTTTTTTTTAACTTACAACACATAATAATAAATGAAAATTCTTCTTTCAGATAAGTACAATGAATTTCATATTTATATTATGTTAAAATATAAATAATACCACAAAATATGTACCAGTTAATTATCAAGAAATAACAGTCTTAAGAATTTCTAAAGTGTCAGGAAAGAAATTACTACACCATAAAGATATAACAAAAAAAAACATTTTTTTCATATTGGGTTTATTTTTCATTTATTCAGACCACAAAGAATCCAAACTTCAAAATTCCATGATCTGTGGAAAATTTTCATAAAGGATCTAGCAGCAAAGAATTTCAAAAGATAGGGCCGGAGGCATCCTAAAAATTGCACAGAGGGCCAAGGACGTGATTAATAGTTGCGCCCCTAAGCAGATTCCATTTTTTTCCCTGAAATCAAGGCGTTCTGCATGTGCTTTTGCAGTTGTGGGCCCGGGCATTTAGGGGCGCGATTATTAATCACGCCCCTAAGTGATTCTGAATTTTTTTTTGTTAAATTGTTCATATTTGTACCTTTTAATATAATAATTATTAGTTAGTACTAATATATAATTGTTTATTATTTGTTAATATATCAATAAAAGTAGTATATTCAAATAATATTTATTATTAAGCAAATTAATGATAATTTCAATATACAATAAATTTTTAATATATGTATAGTTGTAATATAATACTATTAATTTGTCTTGTTAATTTTTTTGGGTTAATTAATAATTATTTATACCCTTTAATATAATAATTAGTTAGTACTAATATATTATTTTTGGATATTTGTTAATATATGTATATTAATATATATATACATATATATACTATAATTATACAACTGTTACAGGGTATAATTATTATATTAACAAATATGAACTAACTAATATATTAACTAATATATTAACAAATATCCAAAAATAATATATTAGTACTAACTAATTATTATATTAAAGGGTATAAATAATTATTAATTAACCCAAAAAAATTAACAAGACAAATTAATAGTATTATATTACAACTATACATATATTAAAAATTTATTGTATATTGAAATTATCATTAATTTGCTTAATAATAAATATTATATGAATATACTACTTTTATTGATATATTAACAAATAATAAACAATTATATATCAGTACTAACTAATAATTATTATATTAAAAGGTACAAATATGAACAACTTAACAAAAAAAAATTCAGAATCACTTAGGGGCGTGATTAATAATCGCGCCCCTAAGAGCCCGGGCCCACAACTGCAAAAGCACATGCAGAACGCCTTGATTTCAGGGAAAAAAACAGAATCTGCTTAGGGGCGCGACTATTAATTGCGCCCTTGGCCCTCTGTGCAATTTTTAGGGTGCCTCCGGCCCTATCTGTTAAAATTTTTTGTTGCTAGGCCCTCTGTGAAAATTTTCCTGATCTGTTGCCTGTGGTACTGGTACAGTCCTGGCGTTGGACCTTTCTTGGGATGGAAACCATCTGGTAATTGGTAAATGTGTAACAGTTGATAATAAATGATTTGCTTCTTTAAAAGAAGAGAAATGATTAAGCATGATAATTCAATTATATTATCCCTTGAACTCCGAGATTTGGATTTGAGTTAATTTGTAACTGATGTAATTTGGGATTTTTCTTGTATGATTCTTAAAAAAAAAATAAGAACTACAATCATCACCTGGCTTCAAGAATTTGACAGTTACTATTCTATTTTTCTGAGTTCATGTTAAGACCAAATGCATGCGTTCATGATACAAAATCAAATGAGAAAATAGTTTTAAGTATGGTGCAAAATTCAAGATCGGCGTTCATGTTTGAACGTTGCATCTAGACAACGTTGTAATCGTGACGTCTGAATGCACGTTCAGACGTGAACGCAAATTTCAAATTACTTGATAATTAGTTTTGCTTTGTCAGCTCAAGTGACCTCGATTTCTGAACGCACGCATCTAGATAACACATGTGAACGTGAACGAATAAAAGTAGAATCATAACTACCAAATTTTTTAAAATCAATATCACGAATATAATTCTTAACTTTTTTGACAAAAAAGAACCATGTAATTGTTTTTTGTGGAAGTTTTAAACGATGTAGCTAAAAATTGGAAACCAAGAGATAGTTGATTGACCAGAATCAAGATAGAAAATTATTTTATTTGATTGACCAAAAGTAAAATCCGTACCCTTTTTATTTTCCTATTTTCATGTTTTCGTTGGTAAGATTGTCTATGGTTTGGACTTCTGTGCTTCAAGCAATAAAATAGCGAATTTTTTAATTAAGAAAATAATTTAATTATTTAAGATGTTGAAAAATAGTGGAGGAATTACATGATGTAGGCATGTAAGGGTGTAAGCGGATCGGATGATATTCTATTTCATTCGGATTTACATTCGTAAAATAACAAAAATTATTCGATTTGTATCTGTATTCGAAGATAATTAGTAGGCTAATTACTTTTAAAAGTTCATTTAAAATAAACAAAATTTTAAAACCGCAATTAAAAATACATGAAATTTAAATATGGTGAAACATTTAGATACATAATTATTTGAATTACAATTATACGTTGGGATTTCATAATGAATTTTCTTTTAGAAATTATGAGAAAAAACCATGTAATCATTGGTGCAATGGACCAAAAAGACAAAGCAAACAGAAATCTGTACACTTTTTTGTCTACACAACGCGGAGCTTGCATTTTGGAGTGTATACAACACAAAATCCTAAACGAAATAAAGAAAAAAATCATAATTCCTCTAAAATCGGAGAACAAACAAATAATTTTGAGGAATAATGAATTTTTTAAAACAATTATTTGCTAATTTCATCGCCTTGCATTATTGGAGATATTCTTATAATCTAAATATGTACTCTTGATCATGCCACAAAGCATAACAAGTTTTTTGTATTTTTCATGTTTCTCAGAATTTTCCGTATGCTTGATGACATGTCAAATAACATATTATTTAGAGCTAAAGCATCCAACAAATAATTCCTTTTCCTTGCATTTTATCATGAATAAAAAATTATAACAATACGGACAAAATGAAATTGTCATATATGAGGGTATTTCCGTCATTTTAGGTTTCTAGCCTTCTCTAGTCTAGGGCACAACACAAGTCAAAGAGGGCTGTCATAGTGTAGCTGTAGCTGTACCTCAGTACCTGTACCTGTATGCCTGTATGGAGGAGAGAGCAAGACAGGAAATAGGAGGGAGGGTATAATTGGAAATTCACATCCAAGCAGACAAGAACAGGACTGGCCATAAGAGAAGACCTCTAGTGCAGATTCACTTTCGTTTTGACACGTGCTCTGTCCTTGCGCGAGCAAATCACACAGATGGGCACACAATTCTGCTAACAAAATATCCCAGAAACTTTGTGTTTCACCCTCTAATATTTTATATTTATGATTACACCACCACTTGGTGAAACAGTTTACCTGAAATAAGACAAACCAAATCTTCTACTACGCAGCACAGACACTGTGCGTGCTACGCGATAAATCTCAGCCTTTGATTTGCATCGATATTCGTGCAAATTGAACTTATAATATTAGACTCCCTGAATCAAATCTGAATCGTCCGTAGCTTACAGCGCAGAAAATCATAAGCGTTTGTTGGTGCTGCGCGGCAGAGAATCCGCTTCCAAAATAAGACTACTAGAGGATCATTAAGTGAAGGGCATTGTTTTATAAAACCATATGTAATGGGAGGGATGTGGATCGTAATTTCTGTAATGGTCAGAAATTATTTTCAGATGAAAATGATCAATTTTACTAAGTGAACATTGTAACGGCGTTGAAACACATACTATGTGGGAGGATAAAATTGATGTGGCAGCATTGAGAATGAGAGGTAAATCAATTATTAATATTTTAGTGGATACAGATTCAGAAATGGAGCATTAATGCATTATCTTGATTAAATGACACAAAATTTCTCTTTGTTGTGTATGAAATTGGAGTCTGGACAACGTATTTTTGGTAAATAAGTGAACTGTAATTGCTGTATCTTTTCTATCGACAGTCTTTGTTTTATAGAAGTTTAATGACTTAAAAGCCGTCAGAGTTGGGGATCCATATTCTCCGGAAGGATCAACCCTTCCGTAATATAGAATGTGCAAGATTTTATGTCGTAAACAATAAAAAATATTGTAGTAATTATTGTAAGGACAGCGAATTTGACTGAAAAGTTAAAGAGTATTTTGTTGACCCTTCCGGTAGGAATATCCCATCCGATGCAAATTATATAATGAGATAAAGTGAATGATATATTTGCTCTTTAATATAAATGTTTTCTCAGTTTTCTTCTACCAGAGATATTACAAGACCTTTCTTTTCTATATTAAATCATGGCTTCTGACTATTTGGATCTTTAGAAGGCATGGTCTGTTGTCGATTAGTCCCCTTCTGTTGTCTAAAGTTCCGGTAATTTTGTTTTCTTTTTCTAATTGCACAATTACTTACATGAGCTGATCTTGCTCATATGTTATTGCATCAACTTGTTGGTTCAGTAAGGTTACATGGATTGAAGAAGAAACGAATATTCAGTGTTTTTTCTATCGCATGTTTCTATCTTTAGAGTACAAGGAAGTTTATATATTTTCTTGCTTCGATGTTATTAACTCTATATAAAATCTCATTTGTTTTTCACTTTTTCTACAAGAGGTAGCTCTGATCCAAGTATATGTTCAACCATGTAAATGCAGTGTTCAGCAAAATTTTCAATATTATGTGGGCTTTTGTGGAAAGTTACTGAATACAGATAGATTATAGCAGGCGCCAATCAGAGTCTTTTTTTAATAATCTTTGATTTTTAATATTTTTTATTCCTTTGAGTATTGTGTTTTGAATGTCATCAGAAACACAGTTTGTGACCGTATCATGAATTATTTTTTTATATCTTTCATTTTGTAATTTGTATTTAGAAACTTGGATAGATGGAGAAAACTAACCAAGAGTATGTATTAGAACTTCTATATTCTATACATGATTATACGAGTATGTATTAGAACTTCTATATTTATACATAATTATACATGTTTCTTTTGTTGCCCGTAATCTATATCACTATCGATACTAATGAACGAATCAAGTTGCAATCAATTTGCATATTATTGTAGTTATTATGCACATTATTTTTGTTATTATGCATCTAATTCACTGAACGTTCGATCAAAACCGCGTCTCCGGTTACGATTTTCCTTCTCCATTTCTCTTAAGTTGTTCTCTCTGACTTCTTCTATCGCTTCGACTAAATCCAAATAATAATACAATTAACATGCATAATAATACAAATAACATGCATAATAACATAATTAATATAAATCATGACACATTTAATAACACAATCCGAAATAAATAATATTGATTAATATGCATATTAATAATATTAACATGCTGGATTTTTTTGCTAGCTAGGTTATATTTCAATATTTCAACTGATATTTGATATCTAGTTGAATTTGGTTTTTATCAGCAATTGTCCCGAACATCTCTTGTTCTTGTTTGGTCTAGGTAAAGAAAAAAGAAAGGGAAAATTTTCAAAATGCCACTAAAAAATCGTGAATTTGTCAAAATGCCACTATAAAATGCATATTTGTCAAAATGCCATTAAATCTCTGGTTGATTTTTTTATGCCACTACCCTTGATTAAACTGAATTAAAATTCTTAATTTTTCTAAATGCCAAGAATACCCGTCAGTTTTTTTTTCTTTTTTTTATTTGGACAGATACGAGTATGTTTCTTCTCGTTGATTCCTTCTATTCAAACCCAAATACCATCATCACTGGCACAAGAAAGAAGAGAGGGAGGAACCCTAGCTCCGCCACCCTACTGCTCTGCCTTATCTCCTCTACTTTCCTCTCCTCTCGAGTACACCATTCCAGTGCTCCGCTAGGGTTTTCTACCGCCAGCTTCGCCTATATAGCAGCACACTGTTCCGCCTAGGATTTCAACTCGGCAGCTTCGCATCCACTCTCAGCTCAGCAAGATTAGGAATGTTTTCTATCAAGTTGCTCTTCAAGATGTTTCTTTTTTGCAAGACGTTGCTCTTCAAGGGGTAAGATAATGGTAAAATACTAGATACTGTGAATTGCAGGTGCTAGCCTGTATACTGATAGTCTGACAGTTTTGTCTTTTTTAAGAGTAGTTTTGTGTCACTTGTCACAAATGGAAGCTCACACGACATAATGGGTTCCAAGTTTGAAATTGACATAGATGCAATGCTCTCCAGTTAGTTATTTCAGTAGTTATTAACACAATAATCTGAAACTTCTCTTCTTTATTTGCACACAACTTTACACTATTTAGCCTTTTCATGTTGGTTATTGATTTTTTTTCTTTTTATTTTGGTATAAGATGAAATCTTCAAATTGCCCTACATTTTTGTTTTCAACTTCGTCTCATTTGCTACTGGCTAAAGTGGCGTTTCAAATGCCAGCGGCAAAAGTCCAAACTCAATTTACCAGACCAAAGATCAGAAATTCAGAATTGTGCTGATTTGATTTTCGCAAGGTACCGGTGTTCATGATACATTTGGCAAAACAGAGATGTGTCAGAGAGGGAAACCACAACATTACCAATCACAGCCCGATTCTTCTCCTCCATGGCCAAGCTATATATTGCACCGTCAGCATGGTTACTTTTGACTAGAATACAAATCAGACATATGAGTTCTCTGAAAAAGGAAGTCAAAGATTGAAGTCAAATACTTTGATCAGTATCTATATTTTGTTTTCTAATATTGCAATTTCCTCGTTATTAAATGCAAAGCGATTAAATTGTTGGTTATATCTTACTGTCTCACTGGACATTCTATTAAACTGTGTTTTATTTTTTTAAATTGCAGAGTAATTTTAATTGTCGATTTTGGATGTGAGGAGAAGATTATGAAGTATTTCTTGTTGACAACGGCTACTAAAGAATAAAGTTGGATGATTATTTGCTTGTGTTGGATGATAAAGATTTTCTGGTAGAGAATTTGAGGATAAAATAAAGAATATAAAGTTTTTATCTTTATTGAAAATGATCTTTCTTTACAGCATGTGCAATGAACGAATGCTTGTATACATCTTGTGCCAACTGCTATTAATTGTTAAAATTAGTTGACTTTATTTAATGTTCACTCGTGAATATACAACATAGTTGTGGTTCATTGTGTTTTTGTTCTAACGGTGGGGCTCATGAAAATCATTCTAATGTGTGATCATCATATGGTTATTTGTCTTTGTTTCAATGGTAACAAAAGAAATAAATTATCATGTCGGTATAGTAACAAAAGAGAACAACAACTAGTACAATTAGTTAACTTTATTTAATGAAATAAATTATCATGTTAGTATAGTAACAAAAGAAAACAACAACTAGTATAATTTTACAAATAAATTTCAAGCTAACAATCTTAGAATTTTCTCTTTATTATATCCAAACTAACAATTTTACAAACTAATTCATTATTTACCAAAACAAATAAGAAGAACATTTGAAATATTACAAGAAAGAAATACAACTCTTATCACAACAAATTGTACAACAACTAATTGTTTTGACAAAACAAGTGCAAAAATGAAGGGAATTTAAAACCGTCATGATAAGGCAACTAAATAGCAATCAGTTGGTCGTGCTAGGCCGAAACAGAAAAGGAAAGGTCCGACTTGTTTACTTCTAACATAGGCGCTTCATCAACTCAATTTAGCGATTCTAAGAGCCATGACCAATGTTTCAATGGTACTCAGATATCTCTTGTGTGGATTCTTTTTTAGTATCAAACCAGTCTCACATAAGCTCTCATCTTCTGTCCCAACATGGAGAAGTATTCATCAATATTCTTTCTTCTAACAGTAATGAGAAGTACACATTAGCACAGTACAAGATAACCAGTAAATAAATGCGAAAGTGTGACATAATTCACAGGAGCCCACAAAATTAACAAGGCATACCAGCATTAGGATCAAGATTTAATTCAGAATGTTTTATTCATTTTTTAGTTTCCACAAAATTATTTGAAATTAAGACTCATTCGTCAGAATGATTGTTCTATCAAAATTATTTGCCTACTTTACTTCCTCTAACCCTCGGTAATCAGTATTTTACCATTATCTTACCCCTTGAAGAGCAACATTGAAGAACATAGTTTCACATGGTACAAAAAACCCTTGAAGAGCAACGTTTTGCAAGAAAAAAAACCTCTTCAAGAGCAACTCGACAGAAAACATTATAACCTTGCTGAGCTGAGAATGGATGCGAAGCTAGCGAGTCGAAATCCTAGGTGGTGTAGTATGCTGCTAGATAGGCAAAGCTGGCGGTTGAAAACCATAACGGAGCACTGGAATGGCGGACTCGAGAGGAGAGGAGAGTAGAGGAGATGAGGCAGAGCCAGCAGGGTGGCGGAGCTAGGGTTCCTCCCTCTCTTCTTTCTCTTGTGCCAGTGATGATGGTATTTGGGTTCGAATAAAAGGAATCAAAGAGGAGAAACAGACTCACATCTGTTCAAATAAAAAAAGAAAAAAAATTGACGGGGTATTCTTGGTATTTAGAAAAATTAAGAATTTTTAATTCAGTTTAATCAAGGGTAGTGGCATAAAAAAATCAACCAGAGATTTAATGACATTTTGACAAATATGCATTTTATAGTGGCATTTTGACAAATTCACGATTTTGTAGTGGCATTTTGAAAATTTTCCCAAAAAGAAATTATTTTACAGAGAGGATAAAATTGTCAACTCAACTTGCAATACAATGTTTATATTAGGTAAAATTAAGAAAGAGGAAAAAAGAAACTATGTTAACTTCAAAAGAGAAAAATTAGCCATTTTGTTATTTTGAGAGAATATTGGCAATTTAAAATGTTTTGATTGACACACAAGAAATTATTCTTTTTTTTAAGAATAGGACCAAATCGAATTCCAGTTTGATGAATTATTTGACATGATAACATTTGTTTCCATAAAAAAATTTAACTATTGGACAAAAAAGCATCTACAAACGAGAAATATATTTTTTGGATAACATTAACCTTACTAAAAAAAATTCTTGTTATTCAAACTAATTAAATTCCCAAATGGCAGTTATTTGATTCCATCTATCCAACATACTATCCATAATTTCTTTTTTTGTTTTTTTGACAAGGCAGTCTTTATATTTAGAAGCAAGTTTCAGGCCAATTATTTTATTGTGCTATGAATCTGTTTGCGCTTATGATAATTTGAATCTATTGACATTTTTGAAGTCAATCTAATTAGTTTATACATAATTCATTAATTCAACGAGTACCAATTTCTCTTTTTTTATTAAAGATCTCTGCATTTATTTTAATTGTGTTATGTGTTGCTTTTATGTTATTTATATAGAGAGCTGATACGTAGATACCATATTTGATACCAACTATTGATACCGATTTTATTATGCACATTTAGTTGAGTTATCCTGCACATTATTTGAGTTATTACGTATATTATTTTTTGCACCGAAATAGTTATACATGTTATTGATTTTATTATATATTTTTAGTGGAGTTATCATGCACATTATTTGAGTTATTATGCATGTTATTTTTTGTACTGAAATAGTTATACATGTTACTTTTTGTACTGAAATAGTTATGATATAACATGCATAATAATTCAAATAATGTGCAGGATAATTCAATTAAAGGTGCATAATAAAATCGATATTAATAGTTGGTATCAAATGTGGTATCTAAGAAACATTATCCATTTATATAAAATTTACTGAGATTAAATAGGTAATTACTGAAAATAATTTTTACCGAGAAAATATTATTTGTTCCAATTTAAAAATAGAAATGCACCAAAAATAAAAACCGCAGACGGATACAATGTTGGATACACTCGGTTCACGGTACTGAGCACCAGGTACTATCTCTCCGGTGATCTCGTTTATTGGGGTTATTCTCATGAAACATTAAACTGTAACGGGTCATTTAAACTCAAAATTTACCTGAAATAGATAATACTACGGAGATAGGTTAACACAGCATCTCCCACATAAAAAATTCCCGATTTCTCCCGTTACTGGCACCCACGCCACACCTCTATTTCTCTGTCTCTAACTCGAGCACCGCAAAAACCTTAAATTTCTGTAGAAAATTTCGATCGCAGAAAAACAGTAAATAAGCGAAAATTTAAGAGGCGCAAAAATGGAGCTCGCCATGGCTCCACGAGTTCTCCCTTCTCTCCCTCAATCCCGTCACTTAATCGCAAAACCTATCCTCCGGAGCGCACCAGCGTCTCGTGCAAGAATAGGTACTTTCGCGGTAATATTGAAATATATTTTCTTAATCCATTAATCCATGACACCTCCTTATGTTTTGTTTCTTGATTGTAGGATTGGTTCGTTCGAGTTCGAGTTCGGGTTCGGGTTCGGATTTCTGGTCGAGAGTAAATTCTGGTGTTGAGACCGCAAGACTTGCTGTCGCTGAGAAAGAAGACGAAGCACGGCTAGGGAAGGACGAAGAGGTGAAAGAGGAGGTTTCTTCAGTAGAAGAGGTGAAAGAGGAGGTTTCTTCTGTAGAAGAGGAGAAGGATGAGGTTTCTTCTGTAGATGAGGAGAAAGAGGAGGTACCTGAAGTTGCCGAAGTAGTTTCATCTGAGGAGGTTTCTTCAGTAGAAGAGGTGAAAGAGGAGGTTTCTTCTGTAGAAGATGAGAAGAATGAGGTTTCATCTGTAGATGAGGAGAAAGAGGAGGTACCTGAAGTTGCCGAAGTGAAGGAAGTAGTTTCATCTGAGGAGGTTTCCGAGGAGCAGAGCCCGACCAGTGATCTCCTAAACCAGCTCAATCTCAATGTATACATATCAGTGTTTGTTGAATTGCTTCAGTGAATAATTTGTTATTTACTGTTATAAGAAATATGTTGGATGTTTCAATTGAAGTGCTATACTCAACAACCGGACAAAAAGGTTCATGCTGTGAACCATTGCATTTATATCAAAGTTTAATTAATATTCTCAGGTTATGTTGCAACTACTATATACTAGAAGCTAAATATATATAATAAGAGATGTTGCATTTCTTTTTTCTAGTTGGATTCTGAAGACAAGCCTAAATTGCTTGTCTATGGAGCTGGTGCTTTGGTTGCCCTTTGGATATCATCAGCGGTCGTTTCGGCTGTCGACTCCATTCCTTTGGTATTTACTCCTAACCTTGTGAAATATTGCACTATCATTTTATATCAATTTAATTGTTAGAAACTAAATGGGTTTGATGCACGTGATCCATTTGATACAGTTCCCAAAGCTGATGGAGGTAGTCGGCCTCGGCTACACTGTTTGGTTCAGCTCTCGCTATCTCCTTTTTAAGGTAAATTGATATATGAATTGCAAATGTAAAATCTGGTTTTATTAAATTGGTGATTACATTGCATGATTATGTATATTTGTCGACACAGGACAATAGAGAGGAGTTGTTCTCCAAAATTGTTGAGTTGAAGGAACAAGTACTTGGATCTGATGATGAGTAATTAGAAATCTTAGGTTATGGTGAGGAATTTTGGAGTGCTGCCTCAAAATGGATTGTGTGGTTTGGTTAAAATCAGTTATGTTGCAGTTTACTATGTTTGTTGTCTCTTTCCTGGCATCTGATTGGTATATTCAGTGGCTTCAGATAGTTACTATTTGTTATGGAATATAATCAATAGTCGGTTAAGCTTTCGGATACTTTTGGTGTGATTGGTCTGTCAGCATGGTATGCCAATGCCCCCTTTGCTGCTCCAGTTCTTTCTTTCTTCTGTTATGAATTGACATGGATTCTTTTCATGGTGAAATCATTCGATCTTATGGATTGAAATAGTTTATTTGTAGGGATCTGTTCAGTTGTTAGGTAGAGCAATTTTTGAAAACTAATCTGAATGAATCGGTTTGTCAAGAAAGATTCTCTTCGCTTACCAAGTACAGCACACAAGTGGTTTTGCTCTTGTATTAAAGATATATTTTGAGGACTAATGTAATATGATATTTGCAATAATTCATATCACATAACAATTCAACTTTGATAAACAATTATCATCTTTAATCATCTATAATGCGGAAAGGTCAATCAATTAGTGAGCAGCCTTTAGGACCTTTAGAATTCCATAAAATCACCAAAAACCTCTATAAAATTAACACTAATATAGGGGTTTACCTTTGTCCATGATTGCTATAATTTCTCCTTGCGAGAAGTGCTTTTCCGGATGAGAAACTTCAAGAAAACTGCATCAACGTCTTGCTGGAATTTTCTGCACCTTGCGTGTTTTCCTTGTTGTGCAGCCCTCCTTACAACCTTCCTTGAAGAGAGTTGATTTCCTGCACAAGGAGATGTTTCTCTCTCTTTCTATTGTGCTCTAGGATGGTGGTCTCCTTTCAGTCAAGAGCAAAAAACGTTTTTACAATTATGTTTTCTGTTATGGCATAGGAGAGAGAGGACATTCCTTATTAGAGAGTTCTATTTAATCTCAGCCACCAAAGATTAATAGATGCAATGAGGAGGCTCCATCCAATGGCTATAATTAATCAAGAGATTACTCTAATTGGACTGGGCCATCAATCTTTAATTAATTATGGGCTAGACTTTAATCCATAATTAATAATTCTTACATTCTCCCACTTGGTCCAGTACAAACTTCTTTAAATTGCAATCTCTTATGTTTAACTGTACCAAGCGATCTTTAATATTTATAATTACATCTAAATGTCACGAGTCATAGCGGGCATGAGCAATCTTTCACTCTACTCAATTCCTTCTATGTACCACGATGACACATCGACATAATTACAAATCTTTCAAAGGCTTACTTTAATATCCACTATAATGTTTTCATTTCGAAAACGGATTCCTTTTGTTTAACAAACAATAATATTAATGCAATAATATAAACTTAAGGAATATCACAAACAAACACAATAAATATTTGTCTTTGATCAATCTATTCAACAAATATACAAATAATATCATACAACATACATATTATCACGATTTACTACACCCATTTTCATTACTAGTTCACCAAATTGCTTGGGTGGCAATCATTTCGTCAAAGGATCAGCTATCATGAGATTCGTGCTGATATGTTGTATTGAAACCGTTTGTTTCTTTACTTCATCTTTAACTGACAAGTACTTAAGTTCCATGTGCTTTGCACCTTTCGAGTACTTATCATTCTTGCTATAAAATACGGCTGCGGAATTATCACAATAAATCTTTAATGGTCTTTCAATGCTATTCACGACCTTCAATTCAGCAATAAATTTCCTAAGCCATAAACCTTGAACCATAGCCTCAAAGCAAGCTACGAATTCAGCCTCCATAGTCGAAGTAGCTATAATCGACTGTTTGGCGCTTTTCCATGATATTGCTCCTCCGGCCAATAAATAGAGAAAACCATTAGTGGATTTCCTCGTGTCTTTGCATCCGGCAAAGTCCGAGTCTGAGTACCCAATGACCTCCAGTTCATGAGATCTTCTATATGTCAACATATGATCTTTTGTCCTTTTAAGATAACGCATAACTTTCTTTGCTGCTTTCCAATGCTCCATACCGGGATTACTTTGGTATCTCCCGAGCATACCTACAGCAAAACTTATGTCTGGTCTTGTACAGGTCTGTGCGTACATGAGACTGCCAACAATTGATGCATATGGAATACTTTTCATTTGTTCCTTCTCTAATTCAGATTTAGGACATTGATCAAGCTCCGAGAAACTATCACCTTTCTGAATTGGAACAATACCTGCTGAACAATTTTCCATTCGAAATCTTTCAAGAATTTTATTAATATAGGCCTTTTGAGACAAACCCAATATACCATGTGAACGATCCCGGAATATTTCTATCCCAATCACATAGTTTGCCTCACCCATATCTTTCATTTCGAAATGTTTTGAAAGAAATCTTTTTGTATCACTTAGAAGACCTAAATCATTAGTTGCCAATAAGATATCGTCAACATATAAGACCAAAAATATAATCTTACTCCCACTAACCTTCATGTATATACAACGATCAACAACATTTTCCTTAAAACCATAAGAAGTAATAATGTCATTGAACTTGAGATACCATTGACGGGAAGCTTGTTTTAGTCCATATATTGACCTTTTCAATTTACATACCAAGTTTTCAC
>CAXKVX010004969.1:0-12642 GCA_964058865.1 Eleocharis quinqueflora
ATAACGGGTTGGAAGGTGTTGTAACGTCTTGGGCAAGCGTTATAGTAACATTGTGCTCGGGAAAATCATCTTGATGCTACCTCTCTCTCCTCATGACCCGTTGTGACGGGTTGGGCACCCGTTGTGACGGGTTGGGCACCCGTTGTGACGGGTTGCTGACTCGTTGTGATGGGTCTTGAAGCGTTATGGTAACGTTGTGCTTTGTGAAGCACTGTGAAGTCATCCCTTGATGTCTTAAGCATGTCTTGACTTGTCTAGAGCATGTTTGAGCATTGTTTGAGCATGTATGACATCAGTATATACCTGTTTTAAACTACATCTTCACCAAACCTCATGTGCAAGGTTAGTACTTATTTGTTTTGCAAATTGTCAAATAAAAGATGAGTTTAATCCAACAATAACGCCACATTACTATTATAACGCTACTGTAAAAAACCTAGTTTTCCTGCCTACCTCAGAATTTCCCCGACATACCTATTTTGTAACGTCATGTGGCGTTATAACGCCATCTGTTCAGATTCTTGATTCAGCTAAGTTTCCAAAATCTCCCGAGATAATCGTTACGTAACGCCATATAGCATTATAACGCCACCTGAGTACTCTGATGGCTTTCAGAAATGATAAGTTTAATCTACTGTTATAACGTCATAGTTGGCGTTATCACGCCATTGTAAAAAAAATCTCAGGTTCTCAATTCCTCCAAATTTTTTAGAGACATCCGTTATAATGTTAGATCTGGCGTTATAACGCTAACTCTGCAGAACTTATTTTTTTAAGGAACCCAACTTTTTTTCTTCCTTCTTCCTATGTACACATATGCGTTATATATCTCAGGTTCTTCCTATGTACTCATATGTGCACCAATCGAAATTACGTTATATATCTTGTACACATATGCTTGACGTTTTGCAAATCAACAAAAGGAGGAGATTGTTGTACCAAACAATTTCTTATGTTTGTTGATTTGCAAAACAACTTTGAATTTTATCATTTTATTGTGTTTTAAGAATGTTGTAGGGTTATTTATGCAAAATACAAAACAAACACAAGAATGAATAAAGGAAGAGCAACAAGCAGGATTTGATGATCAAGATTAGAGCAAAAGGGTACTTAGGATAATTAAAACTTAGCTTGTTCAAAATTGGAATTAAATATAGCAAATAATCACAAAACTTCATCTTAGCCTTATAACATTGCATCCGATGTTATAATGCTAGACTGCAAAACTCAGATCAACACAAATCAACCAAAAACCAAAATAACATGTGATATTTGTTATATCCTATGTTGCACGAGTGCGAGTGCGGGTGCGGGTATTGTATCCAATACGATACGGATGCGGTGATATGGCAAATAAGTTGTAGTGAATATGTATAATAAAAACTATTATTATACACAAGAAAGAATAAGATGTAGTGATAATATGTCTTTTGATGGAAAGTGACTTCAACCTTACGACAATGTGTGGAAGAACAACTAAAAATGCACTATGTTTACCACGTGAAGTATCACACGCGGTTCGTATCCGATACGGGTGTGACAAGTATCTAATACGGGTGCGGTAAGGTATTTGTAGATTCCGAGTAACATAGGTTATAACGCTTACTATGCGTTATAACGCTAGACTGTGTGAAACCCAGATTAGCCAAACACAAAAATAACTCGTGATATTTGTTATAACACTCACTATGGCGTTATAACGCTAGACTGTGCAAAACTCAGATCAGCCCAAGTCCAAAAAATGCAGTAAATATCGTTATAACGCTAGATAACGTTATAATGCTAAATCCAAAATTCAAAATATAGACCATTTTGTCCTGACTTGATCCAACATTATAATACTACACTTTATACATCACTTGGCGTTATAACACTAAGTAAAATCTTAAAAAAAATTCCAAATCCACTGTTAGAAAATTGTCCTGGTTTGAATTTGCATTATAATGGTAAGTTTTGTATAGCACTTGGCATCATAACGCCAGGCTTCGCTGACCTAATTTTTGTTAGATTTGTACACCTATATAAAATCGTCTTCTCCAACCTTTCTTCCTCCTTGAAACATGCTTATTCTAAATCAGCTACAACCACCATTTTTACATCTTTGAACTACTCAATTAGCTAAATCTTTGCTCTAATTCTAATCTTAAATATCTAGAGATTATTGAGAGATTGCTTGTGTATTCAATTTCATTATTCTATTCTCTATTTCATTTCTTTGTGAGTTTGATTGTTTATCGAGTTCAAGTCTTCTACTGGTGTGTGTAAAGTGTTGGATTAATCTCATATCTTGTTTGACAATTTGCAAAACAAATAAGTACTAACCTTGCACATGAGCTTTGGTAAAGTTGCAGGTTGAAACAGGTACAAACTGATGTTGCACATGCTCAAGCAATGCTCTAGACAAGTCAAGACATGCTCAAGACATCAAGGGATGGCTTCACAGTGCCCAACATAGCACATCATTATCGTAACACTTCAAAATTGTCACAAACATGTCAACAACCCGTCATAACAGGTGCCCAACCTGTCACAATAGGTCAGGAGGAGAAAGGCAAGCATCAAAGGAGGAAGGCCAAAATGCTTTCCCAAGGCGTTACAATGCCATCCAACCTGTTATAATGGGTTCCTATGGAGTTATAATGGGTTCCTACTAGAAATGGCCCACATGACAGCTGCACAAGAGAAGAAGGGCAATTTTGAAAACTGTACAACTCGTTATAACAGATTACACAAAGTGTTATAAGTACCCTGTAACGCTACCGACAATTTTGGAGGTTTCAAGATCCCAAGAAATGCCCAGTTTGCAAATATGAAGCAGAGACGAACCAATAGGGCATCAAACACACCCACAAGCTTCCAAGTATCAAATTGAGCACAGCAAAGAGCCCAATAACATTCTCCTCCAGCTACCTAAACAAGAGAGCATTAGGATAGCACCTATAATCTAATTGTTAATCCGAAAACTTACCTTTAGCTAGATTTTAGCCTTTGTTGCATCACATTTGTGTTGTCAAGTGGTGCATCATTTGTCCTTGATTGTTTTGTCAATCGGACGGTTAACCGTGTAGAGTGGTGTTGCCCCATACATTGGTCTTAGAGACGAAGATTGATTTTCTTATTTAGAAGAATTCAAAGATCGGCTCTGAAATTGTAAAGAACACTTGTTTTGATAATGAAATTGGCCCGGAAGGAATATTTGGTTTCGGAAGACTCGTGGACGTAGGCATAGTTGATTTATAGGCCGAACCACGTTACATCGTGTGTTCTTTTTGTTCTCTTGATTGCTCTTGCTCTCTCTTTACTCTCTCTCTTATTACTTTGCTCTTTGTTGATTTGTGAATTGCTCTATTACTTCTAGAAATTGCTTGCTTTAACTCTTGGCTGATTAAGCTCTAAAAGTTTTAATTTGAAATTGTTGATTGAAAACGCTTCCACCTTGTAATTTGATCTTAGTCTTGCGCTTTAAGCTCCAATCCTAATTCTAACAATTGGTATCGAAGTCCATAGGTTCATACCTAGCTAATCATCAAATTCTTATTAATTCTTGAAATATGGCTCAATTGAAATTTGTGAAAGAACCCCTGATCTTTTGAGTAGGTTGCAAGAACTTTTCATTTTGAAAAAGGTGTATGGTAAACTATCTAAGCTTGCTTGAACTTTGGACAATAGTTGAAGATGGTTGGATACCAAAGTATGAGTTAGATGGTGTTATCCTTACAAAAGAGTCTAAAGAGCTTAAGTATACTAATGATAATGCTATAAACACCATCTTAAGTTCAATTCATGAGTCAATTACTTTATCTCTCATACATTCCTCTAATACTAAGGAAATATGGAATACCTTAGTCCTTAGGTATGAAGGGATCGGACATATGAAAAAGACTTGAAAGGTCGGATTAGCAACAAAGTTAGAAAATATGAAATTTGAAGATAACAAATCCTTTGAAAGTCTCTACCATAGACTCGTATCTTTAAGAAATGAATTCGTTGAAGTAGGATCTAACATTTGTGATGAAGATTTTGTAGGTAAGTTTTGAGGATGGTGTCCAAGAACCCCAGTTGGGATGGCGTCGTGAGCTCTATAGGAGCTTTACAAAGTTAGAGATTGCGCTTGAGATCATAAAGGAACAAGGGATGACAGATCCGGAGAAGATTCACATTTTGAAGCGAATGGCTCAAGCTAAGGATGATTATGCCAAAGAACAAGAAGAAGCTCTAATGAGAGGTGAATTTTCAAGATTAGTCATTACTAACAAGGTTGAAAAACCTCTGACACTTGCAAAGAAGAATGATGCTAAGCAAATCGAAAACCTCTTGAGTCTTGCAAAAATGGATGATCAAGCACAAAAGATGACAACTCAATCAAAGGCCAAGACTACAAGCACTCAAGAATTGGAGGCCCCTAGCCGAGCTAATATGATAGTCTTTGACCTTTCTAAATTTCATGATGTCTAATGATGATGAGTCTTGTGACTTGGATGAAAGACAAGAATCTTTTAATGTGACCAAACTTAAAGAATTACTTGTTGAGTCCAAAAAGTCTTTAGATGTTAAAAATTCTATGATTGATGATCTTAAATCAAGAATTAAAATGCAACAAAATATGGTTAATGACATTGAGACCAAAATCAATTTTAATAAAGAAAATAAATTAAGGGAAGCACATCCTTGGGCTTCTAAATTTGTTTAGTTTGTAAAATCATCAAGCCATGACACTAAAATTGACTATGACAAGATGTATATTGGTCAAGGTCCACATGTAAGACCGGTCTTGGATTTGTAAAAGAACAACCTTCTAGAATTGAAAAGCACTCTAAGACAAATGACAAACCTATTCAAGCTAAGAATCATGCTTATAAGTATGAAAAAAGATACAAAAAGAAGACCAAGTTCAGAACCAACTCCATTGAGCTTTGGTGAAGTACTAACCTTGCACATGAGCTTTGGTGAAGTTGCAGGTTGAAACATGTACAAACTGATGTTGCACATGCTCAAGCAATGCTCAAACATGCTCTAGACAAGTCAAGACATGCTCAAAACATCAAGGGAATTGGCCCAATAGAGCACAACGTTACCATAACGCTTCATAACGAGTGCCCAACCTGTCACCACGGGTCAGGAGGAGAGAGGCAAGCATCAAAGGAGGAATTGGCCGAGCACAACATTGTCGTAACGCTTGCCCAAGGCGTTACAATGCCTTTCAACCCGTTATAACGGGTTCCTATGGCGTTATAACGAGTTCTTGCTAGAAATGGCCCACAGGACAGCTGCACAAGAGAAGAAGGGCAATTCTGAAAACTGTACAACCCGTTATAACGGATTACACAAAGCGTTATGAGTTTCCTGTAACACTACAGGAAAATTTGGAGGTTTCAATATTTCAAGAAGTGTCCAGCTTATAAATATGAAGCAGAGACGAACCAACAAGGTTACAAACACCCCCACAAGCTTTCATGCATCAAATTGAGCACAGCAAAGAGCCCAATAACCTTCTCCTCTAGCTACCTAAACAAGAGAGCATTAGGATAACACATATAGTCTAATTGCCAATTCGAGAACTTACCTTTAGCTAGACTTTAGTCTTTGGTGCATCACATTTGTGTTGTAAAATGGTGCATCATTTGTTCTTGATTGTTTTGTCAATCAAACCGTTAATCGTGTAGAGTGGTGTTGCCACATACATTGGTCTAGGAGGCAAAAATTGATTTACTTGTTTAGAAGAAATCAAAGATCGGCTCCGGAATTATAAAGATCACTTGTTTTGATAGTGAAATCGGCTCGAAAGGAAGATTTGGTTCCAGGTTACCCGTGGACGTAGGCCTAGTTTATTTATAGGCCGAACCACGTTACATCGCGTGTTCTTTTTGTTTTCTTGATTGCTCTTGCTCTCTCTTTACTCTCTCTTATTACTTTGCTCTTTGTTGATTTGTGAATTGCTCTATCACTTTTAGAAATTGCTTGCTTTAACTCTTGGCTAGGTGATTAAAGTCTAAAAATTTTAATTTGAAATTGTTGATTGAAAACGCTTCCCCCTTGTAATTTGACATAAATCTTGCACTTTAAGCTCCAATACTAATTCTAACATAAAGGAAATTAAATTTCACCTTTTAATTGAAACAAGATGAGAAATATCATGTGAGTACCTAACAAATTCAAATATATATAAATCTTCTATTGCATTTTGAAATTTGTATGCATGAATCTCAAAATTCAATAAATGATCCTAAATACGCATCAAATAGATAAAGTACTTCACCTAATTTGAATTCACAACCACACTCCAGAAATTGAAAATTATTTTCATCTGCACCCTCCTCTCTTAGGGTGCATTTGGATTGCTAGGATTAGTGCTATTTTTAGAATAGCAGTTATTTTTGCTACAGGACACGATCCAAACGTAAAACAGATGTATTGGGCTAGCGACCAAAATAGGCTGATTCGCGCTAATCTACTAACCCAACGATTTGGTTGAGTTAGCAGATTTGCGATTTTCTATCCGTGAAAATAATTCTAAAAATAGGTTCCCTCATTTTTTTATACTATTTCCCAACTGAACTCTCTCCTTCTCCACTCTCTCTTCCCTAAAATCGCCGACGTCAAATAATTGCAGATCTTCCTTGATATGGCTCGAAATTGAGCAAAACTACAACAAATTCTTATTCTTGCCATAAAATGGAGTAGGTTGACACCCATTTTGTTGGGTCGTTGAAGTGGGTTTTGGGGTTTTCAATTGTTACTCTTGCTTGAGAGAGGAGAAAGGGAGATCGAAGAAGGAATCGGCTGATCTAACCCCAACTCGTTGCTGGCTTTTCCTTCCTGTCGATTTGCTTTCTTCATTTGCTTTTGTTTTTAGAAAGGTAACTGAATATACGATTTAAGAATTTTCTTTCTTTTTTTCTGCTGTGTTGTGCAAATTGTTCTCTGATCGAGATCGAGTTGCTTGTTGATTTGATTTTCTACGCATTACCTTGAGTTAACTCGTCTGGTACCGTCACTTCCATCCGAGTAGTAACAATTCTTTTCAAGGTTCATCCGAGTAGTAACAATTCTCTTTCACAATTCTTTTATATCTGTCCATCCGAGTAGTAACAAAGTACTTTAAAAAAAAAGAGGTCCGGTGGTACCTATCCACCTGGTCAAGGTTCCTGTTGTGCAGTTGCCTTGTCCCACAACTAGGGACTCAGGGTTAGTCGCCTTGCATATGGGTAGCAAGAGGGCACTTATGCCCCATCCGATTCACCCAATTCACTCACTCAATGGGCGATTTGGAGCCCATCAGATATGACTGCATCTCAAACTGATTTATTTGCTTAATTACTCAGTGGTATAATTAAAAGATTTATGTAGGTGTGTCGGGTTGAAGCTGAATCCTTAAAAGCAGACAGACCGTTATTTATTTGCTTAATTGCATTGAATATTGAAGGTACAAGCTCAAAGTCATTCTCTACTGACTCTTCGCTGCCTTCCTTGAGCAATAGTTTCTGAAGGTGTGTGACTCTTGTCTTGAATTGCCTATATTAAAGTTAGTTAATTCCCAGACAGCAGACAGACCGTTTAAAGAGAAGAAAAACAGACCAGATAGCTACTATAATTAGAAGATATTTTTACTGGTAATTGTTGAGTGCTATAATTAGAAGGTTTTTTTCTTATGTGTGTTGTTTGTTCTCTTATCAATTTGCTTATGTGCTGGGTACTATAATTAGAAGAATTTTGTACTATTAATATGCTTGTTAGGTAATGTATTTCGGGTAACAGAAATATGTTTGTTTTATTTTTCTTTCAAAAGTGCTAAGCCCCATCTGTATTGCAAAATAATTGGCTGGAGAGCTTCACATATAAGATGTTTGTAGTCTTTCTCACATTATTCTTTTATAACTGCAGAGGGCATAAAGTAAGCTGGAAAAAGGGAAGCTTTGTCCTCTACTTCATTACAATTAGTGAATAACAAAGGTACTAACATATCTCAAACATAGAGAAGAATATATTGTTGCATATTTTTACATGGCTTAAGTTTATTATTTCATATCTATCTCTTATTTGAATTCATCATATATAACTGAGTTCTTATAGATAATGGTACAAGTATTTTGTTGATTATTCCTCAACATTTCAATCTGTTTAGCATAATGGATCGTGTTGGTAAGACCATGTGGCGAAGACGGAAGAACAAGGGTTTGAGGTCTGGTGATGTGGGAGAAGTCGTAGAGACTCAGACACGATATGTCAATTGGAGAAAATTGGAATCAAATGATCTATTAGAATCAGATCGAGATGTACAATTAGAGAGGGGAAGGAGTGACCTTAATTTTACTAAACCAGAAATGGCACAAGTTTACACAGTTTTTTGTGAAAGGTCCCCTAGAACACCTAGGACCCAAGAACAAGCATTGAACAGACTCAGAACAATGAGAAAAGAATTCAACATTTTCCATGAATTGGCTCGAAAAGTGGTTGGGGCTGGGACTTCGACAATCACGTACCAATACCACCTAGTTTGCAGATTTTCAAGGAACTATGCCAGGTACTACATTTTCTTATCATTTTTATTTTAAAGTAGCTTTGTATGACTTCTTTATGTTTAATTATATCATTCTGTATATCCTTTGCAGAATGAGGCTCGGTACAAGTATTTTGACACAAAGAAATACCCATGGTATAACCAGATGTTGACCATGTGTGGCGGTAGACTAGCCAGTGGTACTACTCGGAGAAATTTGTTTTCAGGTCAGAACAGTATTGCTCGCAGCGGCACTGACAGCTCTGATCCTGGAAATGAAGAACCACTGCACAATGAAGTCGAGGAAACTATACAGCAACCATACCCTACCCAAAGTCCTGACACCACAAACACCAGGCAAAGTTCTCAAAGAGATGCGAGCATGAGTTCAGGTTCAGGTAAGAGAAAGAGCACAGAAGATGATGGGGATGGTCTGACTAGGAGACAGAAAATTCAGAAAAGGCTTTCAGCCAGAGGAAAAGGGTTTGAAAGGATGGCAGAAGCTGGTGAAAAGATGATGGCTATTAATGAGAAGCTTGCTGGACTAGCAAGAACGTGCAATTGATCTAAAAGAGAGTCATAACACAAAAGAAGATAGGGCTATCGATAGATTGACAAGCTTTGGATTCCCTGCTGCAATTACAAATGCTATTATGAAAGAATTGAAAATTTCAGTTAACGTTACTTATTTCTTGAAGGCCAGCAATGACCAAATATTTGAATGGATGTTTCAAAATCTGCCTTCCCATCTCATGAAACAATATTTTTCAAATTGTCCCCCTAGCCAGGATGTGAATCCGCAGCAAGGAGGTCCATATTTTAACCCAAGTTTTATGGAGGCATTCCAGTATTTTAATGTCAATCCTCGTCCCCCTAGCCAGTGACATGATGCTTGTACCAACTATTCAAGAACTTAGTTGTTATTTAGAACTTTAGTTATTTTATTAAACTTGTTGTACTAGAAGCTGTGGAATTCAACTTGTTGCTAGAATTGTATTTCATTTGTGCTTTATGTGCTGGTAGTGAACATGTTGCAAGTAGTTAACTTTATGTACTACTATTTGACTCATTGTTGCTCTAATTTATTTGTTGTACCTGTTTATGTGACTAATGTAGTTGTTCAACTTTCATTGCTTGTATGTGTATTTGTACGATTTTTAATTAGCATCATTCGATGATATCCACGTTAATTTATATTTTTTTATGCAATTTTAAATTATAATATTGCATTTGATATTAATGTTGCATGTTCCCATTTTCAATGAAGGTACAATAGGAGAAGGTACTGCACATCCATCAACAATTTGAAGGTACTACTCATTGCCATCTTTATTTAGATAAAAAAGAAGTAACATGTTGGCTTCAAGTTAAATCAAAGATTAATTAACAAGTACTATTTTCTAATAATTTGTAGGGGTTGTAACATACAAAGAACATGTCAGATGACGAAGATTTAGATGAATTGTTGGACACAATTCAAAATGCTATCATTAGTTCTAACAATTGGATGTGTAATGCCATGGTAACATGTTCTTCGGGTTGGAAGGAGGTGAGAAATGATAGGCCTTATTCAGGAAGGGAATGGATTACAAATATATTAGAAGGTCACTACAAATGATGTCACGATCAATTTCGTATGTATACGGATACTTTTTTAAAATTGTGCGAAGAAGTAGAGCAGCAAGGAATCGTTAGAGAGGGAGATGTATCTCTTGAAGAACAAGTGGGAATGTTTCTTCATATTGTCTCTCACTCAGATACAATGCAAAGAGTAGGAGAAGATTTTCAGTATTCAACTGAAACCGTGTCGAGATGCTTCCATCGAGTCTTGCGCAGTATCTTACGTTTGCATGGAAAATACATGAAATTACCAGATAATAATGCTTCTATACATCCCAAGGTCTCAGAGGGGTCTATTTTTTCTCCATTTAAGGTACAATTTTTTTTTTCATCAATAGCATTTCAAATATTACCTCACTAGATACCAATCAAATTAATATTTAGTATTCCAAATTTGGTCTATGTAGAATGCTTTAGGTGCAATTGACGGTACACACATTCTTGCATATGTTGATCCGGATGACAAAAACCCAGAAAGATTTCGCAATAGGAAGCAAGTCAAGTCTCAAAATGTTATGGCAGTGGTCGACTTTGATGGTAATTTTTTGAGTGTCACAGCTGGTTGGGAAGGGTCTGCTCATGACAATCTCATTTTACGTAAGGCCTTGGATGATGGTTTTGTAGTACCCCCAAACAGGTATTATCTTGTAGACGGTGGTTATGCAAATACAGGGCAATTTCTAAGCCCGTTTCGTGGTAGACCATACCACTTAGATACTTTTGATAAATATCTTAGAAACCATGACTGGTACGAAAACCCAGAGGATTTATTCAATCATCGGCATGCACAACTTAGAAATGTTGTTGAGAAGACATTTGGGATTTTAAAAAATCGGTTTAAAATTTGTCAATGGATGCATAAATACAAATTTAAAACCCAGGTGAAAATTGTATTAGCATGTTGCATTTTGCATAACTTCATCAATGATGCTAATAGGCTTAACCAGGTTTCGGATATTGCACAGTTTGATGTACCTGTAGAAAATGATGTTTCTTCTGGTGATAACTCCGTTATGGCAGGTTTAGGACATACTGATAACAATGTGGGGAATGAGTTGAGAGTGAGTATTATGAATGAACTTTGGAATATTTAGTTCATATTCTAGTGCTATTTCAAGAGTTTTGCTTTTATGTTTAAGTACTGTTATGAGTAATTAAGGAGATTGAACTTTAGAATGAACATTTGAGATATGATTCTAATGTAGTATTAAATTTTCATGAATTCGCTACAATGTTAGTCTGATTGTAATGAAATATTGAATTTCAGATTGTACTGAATGTGTGACGCAAAATTGGAGCATGTCTTATTTGCTATAGTGTTAGTATAGAATTAGATTTATACACAGTGTTAGCATAGAATTATATTAAGTAAGAAATTTTTTTTATATACTCATGTACGTGTCTATGCTGGAAATATATGATCTCCATTTATTAATAACGAGCTATTGAAAAATAAGAAGTGGTAGTTACAACAAAATAAAAATAAATTAATATTTTACTCATTCCCTCCATCACTATTCTAAATATACAATCCAAATAACATTTTCACTAACTTGGATAGCAAAAAATTAACACTATTTTTTCATCTCATGGATAGTAAAAAGTTACCACTATTTTCAACCACTAATCTAGATAGCACTATTTATGTACTAACTACGGCATGATCCAAATGCACCCTTAGTCTCTTTACAATGCTAGAAATGTATATACTGCATCTGCATGTGCATGCATGTACATGTAGGGATGGAGGTAAATATGTCAATTTTGACATAAAGTAAAAGACATTTCTATTTTCTGTGATATGTCGGATTAGTTTCATCTCTCTCGCGCCTTCACGTGTACCTCAAAAATATCTCTGTACTGCCGCAACATTGCCCTTCAACATTTTTTTGTAAATAACATTACATCACAAGTTCACAACCCATTAATGATCAGTATAAAATGGGTTGTTGCTTTTACCATTTTCAATATTTTTTAAAATTTAATTTGAATTTACCTATGTAGAAAACTAGAAATGTCCAGTCGTTTATGTAACAAATGATTAGTTTATTAATACTTTGAAATATTTCATTTTAAGAACGACACAGCAATACAGCGTGAGATTCTTACAATATTATTTAAGAATAATGTTCCTTAGATATCATCTTTGATATCAACTATTGATATCGATTTTTTTATGTATCTTTAGTTGAGTTATCGTGCACGTTATTTGAGTTATTATGCATGTTATATCATAATTATTTCAGTACAAAAAATAACATGTATACATATTTCAATAAAAAAAATAACATGCATAATAACTCAAAATAACGTGCACAATAACTCAACTAAAGATGCATAATAAAATCGATAACATGAATAACTATTTTATTACAAAAAATAACATGCATAATAACTCAAATAATGTGCACGATAACTCAACTAAAGGTGCATAATATAATCGGTATCAATAATCGATATCAAATATGGTATCTCCGTATCAGCTCCCATTATTTAATTATTATATATAGCCGTTCATACTTCAT
>CAXKVX010004970.1:0-19398 GCA_964058865.1 Eleocharis quinqueflora
GAGATGAGATATTGAAGTTATAGAATATCTTTGCATGCATGATATATGAATAACTATGTGCTCATGAACTATGAGACCTTTTGTGTGGTTGGAATAAATAATAATCATATGGATCTATTTCTGAGGTAGGTACCTAACCAGCTATAAATCCCCTAGAACTGGAATTGCTTAATCTGTGTAATAATTTTTTTTTTCATTCAGAGCAAAGATTCTATTGTATGTACTGACAATGAACATGAATTCCTTTTTTTAAACAAAGTATATTATAACACATATACAATTACATGTTAAACTAGTATTAGTATTTTATTTGTTTCCTTTCTTTCTTTTGGAATTAAGGCCTTGTTTATTCCAATTATTTGTAAATTAATATCCATTTACTTGTAGTCGAGGAATAGTAGAAGAGCTACTTGGATTTGGAGCTAGAGTTCACACATGTGCAAACGAACAAAATTTGAATAATTTATTAGATCAGTGGCAAAGGCAGAATTTACCAGTTACAGGTTCAGTTTGTGATGTCTCAAACCGCACAGGCAGAGAGAAACTCATGGAAGAAGTTAATTCGATTTTTGAAGGAAAGTTAAACATCTTGGTGAGTTGAATTGTACCTAATTTAATTAAAATTCCCTCCAAATACTATCAATTTATTGATCCATTTTTCCTATGTTTACTTATGATATAAAATGTAAATGATCTTGAATTTCTAGGTTAATAACGTCGGAGGTGGCAGCTACAAATTAGTAGCAGACATTACAGCTGAAGAATATAATTCTTGGATGGCATTGAATTTTGATTCATGCTTCCATTTATCCCAGTTGGCATATCCTCTTCTAAAAGCATCAGGAAGAGGCAATGTTGTTTCCATCTCTTCTATTGCGGGTGTTGGAGGAGGAACCGGTCTCGCTACATATGCCGCTGCCAAAGGTATGTTCTACATTGCCATATTCAATTTTTTTTTTTTTTTAGCAAAACAAAATTGTTAAGCAACAAATTCTGTTTAGAATATATTCTGAAGTTTGTGAATTTTTTTTGAAAAAAAAAAACCTTATAATGTAGCTCGAGTACTCTCTTTGCATGCATATTCTTATTAGGTGCTGTGATTCAGCTAACAAAATCTCTAGCATGCGAATGGGCAAAAGATATGATTCGAGTTAACAGCGTTGCACCTGGGGCAACTAGAACTTCTTTGACACAATGGGTAAGGCTCTTGATGTAACAGACCTTTGAGTCAAAAAAAAAAAAATTTAGAAGAAGTGGAGTCTTTATCTCATTCAAATTTTGACATAAAATTCACTATTAGAATTGAATTTCGAACTTGCAATTTCTCTTTGAGAGAACATTGCTCTTAACCACTAAATCAAGAGCTGGTTCTTGAACTTTGAGTCGAAATTTGGAGAGGATCAATCCAATATCATATAAGTGTAAGTTAGAAAATAGTGACAAAGAGAGGATCATTTTATGACCTAAATAGAACTTAACACAGAAAATAAATATCTAATTAGTGTTTTTTTTTTAAAATTTAAGAGGGTACCATGGCCTCATTTGACCTGCACTAAGCTCTGACTCTGGGTCTTATTAGTTTCAATTTTAGTTTTGTTTGATTGTTTTAATTTGTTGTCAAGATTTTCAATAAGAATTGTGAGAGGACCCCTATTCTGTTTCAGAGTATTGTTCATAACATATTTATTTTCTTCTCAACTCATCTGATAAATCATAAATGCAAAAAGTAAAAGAAAAGAAATATTTAATATGTGCTTCCCGGCCATATGATGCATTAAATGATGTCAGCAATTATAATGCGAGGTTTCTTTGTAGATGGTTGATGATGAAGAAATGTACGCAAAATATGTGGAGAAAATTCCTCTCAAAAGGTTTGCGGAACCGGATGAAATCGCTGCTGTGGTGGCATTTCTTTGTATGCCTGCTGCTTCTTTTGTCACCGGCCAAGTCATCTGTGCTGATGGTGGCAGAACATTTAATCTAGATGAATAAATAAAAGAATTATTTTTCTATCTATCCTAAAAAAAATAAGAATTACATTTATGACTCTTCTTTCAAATATTTGACTATTATGGCTCTATTTATTTATGTTCAGCGTTCAGACGTGCTTTTTAGACGCACTCATTAAGAAATAGAGGTCACTCGAGTTTACGAAGCAAAAAAATATCAAGTACTTTTGAAATAAGCGTTCACGTCTAAAGGCAACGTCTGAACGTGCGTTCAGATGTAGCGTTCACAATGTTGCATGAACGTAGCGTTCAGACGTGAATACATATTTGAAATTTTGCACCATACTTAATCATTTTTGTCGTTTATTATTTCAGCTTGAACACATGCATTTAGTCTGAACTCTGAACGCAGAAAAATAGAGTCATGGATGTCAAATTTTTGAAATGATAGTAAAAAATGTCATTCTTATTTTTTGAAGGATCAAACAAAAAAAATTCTAAATAAAATCTCATGCAAATAAATGACGCAGTAGCATCAGGATGTGTGCCTTATATATATTGTTTACTTTTGATTGTCTGTGATACAGACATACCTGAAATAAGGATGCTTTATTTATCATTTTGTATTTCTCCTGAATATTTATGAAATTATTATCTTCTGCTGAATTTTATTTTATTTTCAGTTCCATTATATTCAAATACGAAAATATGTTTCTTTTTTCTAAGGAAATAGATAAATATTGTCTAAAAAAAGGATCAGAAGCAAAGAAGATTTTAATGTAAGCATTTTTATAAAACAACAAAAAAATCTTAAATTGATAGAGCAGAATCAAATAAATGAAAAATATAATCACAATAATCTTCTACAACAACAACAACAATGTCTTTATTATCAAATAAATATGACTAGACTAGAAATAAAATACAATATGAAATGAAATATCAATATAAATAATAATTATAATAAATAGTAAAATAGTAGTAAAAATATAATAATAATAATAAGAATAAGAATAAGAATAATAATAAACTATTCTACAGATCATAAGAATAAGAATAAGAATAAGAATAAGTATAATAATAAACTATTCAAAAAATAAATATGTCAGGTTTAATGTGGCACATTCAAGCGCCCTCTTTTGTCTTGTATTTGAGTGATCATGGTTTATATATACCAAGAGGCTGACATGCTTTAGAAATCAATGGCGCCAGTGTATACCATGCCCATTCAAAGCCTAGAATGTCCAAGTCGATTCAAAATCCAATTTAAATTCATGCAGATTGATCTTTAATTGTTTGGAGGCTCAAATGGTCGATTTTTTTTTCTCAAATATAGCAAAAAATTAACATTTTTTTTAGAATTTATTGATATATAATTTAACCAGGTTTTCTTCAGCTTTGCCCCTTGAAAGAATTCAAAAAATTATATGTGATTATTTAATAATATGACAATTATATCAATTTCACATATTATGCTCCATATGATTTCTCTAATACATAAACATCTTGTAAGACTCCTAAAAATATTTTCATGCCCTCATTTGCATCTCTTTGCATTCTGCTGAGGTTTTGATAAATTTTGCAATTAAGTCTCTAGTTTCCTTGAAAATTGGACTGACTTTGTATATTTTGCTCTCATTTGCATGCTTTTATGTCTTGATGTCTTTTATTTATTTCTTATTTATTTTAAGCTAATAATTGACACTCTTGCAGGTGCCAACAACGTGGATCTAATTTTCTTGTATTTTGTTAATATACATAACTAATTCAATCAAACACCCACAAGTAGAGATGGCAAGTCGGATCGGGTTAGTTTGACCGTTTATAATAGTCGGGTTGGGATCAAGCCAGGGGAGATCGGGTCGGGTTTCGAGTCAGGTTGCGTCGACAATTTTCGGGTCATGGGTCGGGTCGGGTCGGGTCGGGTTCGGGTCGTGTTGCACCGACAACTTTCAAGTATTATTTTGAGTTTTAAGTTCAATCAGACAAGATCGGGTCGCATTATTGAATTGTACAAGTAAATCTTGACTTTCTCTGATGTTAATTTGTTAGTAAAATTAGATTATAATGTTGGCAAGATAGGATTAGATCAATTTACAAGTTGTATCAGGTCAAGTCGGGTCGGGTCGGGTCGGGCCGGGTCGGGTTCGGGTCATCATGTGTCACTCCATCTCGGGTTACGGGTCGTCTCGGGTCGGGCTTGGGTCCTCATGCATGTGTCGCGTCATCTCGAGTTACGGGTCGTCTCGGGTCGGGTCGGGTCGGGCTCATGTCGTTCATGTGTCGCTTCGTCTCGGGTTACGGATCATCCCAGGTCGGGTCGGATTCGAATAGTTTGACTTTATCAAAATATCGGATCGAATTGGATTCAGGTCGCATCGGATCAGACGGATTTGTCGAATCGGATCGAATTCTGCCACCTCTACCCACAAGGGAGACATTGAATTTAATTTTGTACATAATTTCTATCGGGCTTCGATAATCAATAGTCGGACTAGGAAGTGATTTATCAAATAACACCCGAACACCCTGTGAGAATTGCGTCGGCACAGTAGGTTCTAGGTAAAAGAGCCCAAAAAAAAGGCATAAATTATTTGTCAAATAGGAAATACTTTAATTAATTCTCATTTGTCAAAGAGAGAATTTTAAGAAAAGAAACAGTGCTCTGAGTTTCTGACCTGTACATCATCACCACATACTATAGTAAATTAGTAATTGTACCCGTGCACAGTAACGAGAGAACATAATGTACACAAAAACATGGAGCATGGAGCGAGGTGAGGGGAGCGGGCAACATGGTGCGTGGAGCGGGCAACGTGGTGCGTGGAGCGGCTAGCGGGAAGCGGGTAGCGGAGAGCGTAGAGCGAGTGCGAGGAGCCGGATGTTGGACGCACGACGTTAGACGCATGACGCACGACATTAGACGCATGACGCACGACATTAGACGCATGACGTTATACACACGATGCATGACAGATGATATTTTTTAATCGATTAATTATTAATATAGAAAATAAATGTCACTGAATGTAAACCAAAGATATTGTATTTGAATTTAAAATAGAAAAAATATATAATTCTCTAACTAAACAGTAACCTCATACACATCTAAAATAACAACCTAAAATTCTACTTAAGGAATTAGTTCTCCAATACGCTGACACCACAATTCGTAGAACCTCATGACATGTTGAGCCTGCACATAATAAACAAATTGTTTAAATCACGAAAATTGAAGTTGGTTATAATAATGATGATTTGAAGATAGAGAGTATCTGAAATATTAATTTTACAAGTACCTAAGTCTCAAGTCATCATATTTCGGCATTTGGAGATTAAAATGGACAGTTGAAATATCCGTCACAAGCAAATGATTATCTGCCCAATGAGATTGTTATTTTTTGTTGTCATCAAAAGTGTAAATAACATAAAATATAAAATATGCACGGGTACAATATGTGACATACATGGTTGATTAACAATAACTTTAACCCGAGTGACGAAGATAATAATGTTGTCTTAAAGAGCAGGTTTGATTCCAACATTGCCCTCCTAGGGTTTGCCTATCATCACCAGTGGAACGATACTTCCTCTGAACATTACAAAAATTAACGAAATAGTTTAACTTTTAATATTTGATTTTGTATTATTTGAATTATAATTAGTAATTGAACTTCAATATGGTGACTCACGTCGGATCAAGTAGATACATCTTAACGGATGGCACACGTTGTTGGCCGTTATGTTCGATGTAATCAATTGGCTCCCTATAACTCATATGACCGAGTACATCTACAATAAAAGTGAACAATTGCTTCCAATTATATACTATTTTAAAAACAGTTAAGACTAAGACCAAATTGTTTAATTACATAGTCAAGCAAGCGAAATTAATAATTACCTGTGAGATATTTTCCGCGTGGTATCATCATAATTTGATCAATGGGTTGTGGACATGGGTATATTGGAAAATGTGGATGTTCTTCAAGAGGAACAAAAGTGGTTCGCCTTTCATCCAAAACAATCATGTGAGCATCATTCGTGACTTTATAGGTCTCGTATCTTATATCGTAAAATGGAGCGGGTTCGACTTTGATGTCTTCAATGCGGTACATATTTCCAATTTTGCATGACACCTCTATACTTGATCTCATACGAATTGGTACCATCGCAAATATTTTTTGTCTCTATAATTTAAAAATCAATAGTTACAAATTGCATTTTACATCCAAACATATAATAATAAAAATAGTAGTAAATATTTTCGACCAATTAATGTAACCAAATTTGAAAGCGAAAATCATTGTAAATTTTTAAAGTATTTTGAAAAAAAATAAATATCGTCGAACGTAAATCTAAGATAGTATTTTATTTAGTTTTTCTTGTTTAGCAAATCAAATTTAGTAAATTTTAATAATCTAAAAGCATGGAGCATAGAGTGTTGAGCGGGGAGTGGGGTGCGGGGAGCAAGGAGCTTGGAGTTGGAAGCAGCCAGCAGGGTGCGGGGAGCGGGGTGCGGTGAGCGGATAGCGGTCAGCGGAAGCATGACGCATGACGCATGACGCATGACGCAAAACGCTACATGATGCATGATGCATGACGCATGACGCACGCTGCAAGCCGCATGATGCACGCTGCAAGACGCAAGACGCATGACGCATGACGCATGACGCATGAGGCATGACGTAAGACGCATGATGACCGACACATGACGTAAGACGCAAGACGCATCCAACATGTAATCATAACTAATATATGTTTTGTACGTACTAACCTAGCTAAAGTGGAAAGCATATAATATTGAAAATCTTACAGCATTGTCAAGGAGGACCAAGAAAAGACATTTTTCATCATAACCGATATCGACCTCGAACATGAAGTGCACTCGTACGACAGTGATCGGCCACCAAAAATGAATACTGTCGAACATAGCGGATTTGTCCACCCTGTAATAGCCCAGTCTCACTGTCTCCATGTTCATTTACTGGTTCATTGTTACATCAGTATAATCAATTATCTAAAATTAAGTACGCGGGATATGTAGATTATATATGCATATTCTTAAAATGTATCTTTCATAGCTAAAATTACGAATATGAAATGTATCTTTCACTTGTTCCGTACATTTTCTTTTCATAGTTTATTTGATATTCATTATTTTTAGTTTCCTCGTGAGAATTGCAGACATCATATCTAAGTAAATGATGTGTATATGTATAGTAAAATTGTCTATATATGTTGATTAATCAATTTCATTTTCAAGCACAATTACATGTATTTTTTGTTGTATTTCAATTATCAGAATTTAATTTACAGACAAAAAGAATCCAGTAAATTACACTGGTTCAGATCTGATAGAGATAAGCATAAGAGAAAATTCTCCTCTGTAAAAATCATGATGTGCGCACATCAGGTTCAATTTCACACTACTTGCACAATAACTGAAGTGCGCACCCACATCCTGAAAATTTTAGTATTGGCATGATGCGCTTTACAGGTTGAGGAAAATAGAGTGCATAAATCTGATAGAGATAAGAATAAGTGAAAATGCACAAAAATAAATTGAAGTCGGTACTCAGTATAAGATACCATTGATCAAGCTGTTATATTACAAATAAGTCTCCCAACTATACACACAGAAAGGTGTACATGTAAATGATCTTTCTTCTGCAACTAAAGACAAACCTAATCATCATACTCTTATGATTATAACTGAATCAAATACCAAACAGAGATATTTCTTATCCCAAGAACGGGAGCAGAAGAGATGTGCACACGTCGTGCAATAGCGAAATTAGATAGCCATTCTTCTCTCAAGATGAAGAAGGCACAACAGACTTCATCCTCTCAACCAGATTCCCTGCCGGCAGGTAGCAAGCCACACCCCCAAATTGCTCAAGCATGTATTTCTTGTAAACCACCCTCAATTTACTATTAGGTGCAACGATATGAGCATTCACCAGAACTTGTGCACATTCCATAACGAGACATTATTATCAACAAAATTATCAGAGATTGTTCACATAAGAATTGGATAAATATATATGTCGGGTATTTCTCTCTTTTCCACGCTCACTTTTCTGTTCATGTCAGGTCATTTTTTAGAAGTCATGTAAAATTTACAACTAAAATTAAATCGAGTCATTTATACCAGAAATGTTGTATCCATATCGAAATCCTCGGACTCTTGCACTTGGTGCAAGACTTCCACCAACTGGCTCATCATTCCTTCAATGAACTCCTCACAATAACACTATCATTAGTTTCTATCAAAATCTACACAAACAATAGAAAGAAGGAATTCATTTGTATCGGCATACACCTGTACAAATGTGGCATGTCTTGCAGTGGGAAGAATAAAATTATATACTCTTTAGCCATTTGACAATTCAAGCTATGGTTCATTCAACTTATTGAACTCTTTTGTTTTGGACTCAAACTTTGCTGATAGCTTGCTTTCATCTAGATGTGTCCCTCAATGCAATATTATTTGTATAAGTTAGTATTTAAGTCATGAATAAATGATGCAACACAATCGAAATAGACTAATGTAACTTCCAATAATAATAGTTGAGAGGATTTCAATGAAATAACTTCGATACTGAAAATATCACCTATAAGAGATGGGAGAATCAAATATTTGACATTGTAAAGTATCAGGGTGCTTCCATGGTGAATTAAAATATGATATATCCATTGCTCTCGGCTTGATAAATCAGCTCAGATGTTTAACTTAGGGTATGTTTATATGTGCACATTTCATATCTTGCAATATAATTAAATGAACCTGTGACTGAAACTAACCATTAGAATTAAAAGCAAAAAAATGATAGACGAAGTGATACACAAATAATCCTGTCACCAGAAAATTCAAGCTCTACCTAAAGAGTCCTTGCAGATAATATATACTAATAACTGATATTAAAGCAGCTCAACACTTATCATGACATCTTATAATTTAAATCAATCATTAAAGAAATCCTTATCTATTTGTGACAATTAAAACACAATAAAATATAGATATACATACATGCAATGTAGCAAACACAATAATTCAATATTTATACATCATACCAACAAAAAAAGTGTATGTTCAAACACAACTGAAATAACAAGCACACATCCACTAAATAAATCTTATATAATAAATGAACAATATTTAAAAATTATATTTTAACATATGTGATTTAAATCATTTCTGATCCAACGATATATATCGGCGCGCTCTCCTGGTGAATAAAGATTTCTAATCTATAATGTCAATTCCCATTTGTAGGTCTAAGAATGAGAATAGCGATAAGAATATAATGTCGACATCACATATATTTATAAGTTCAATATAATTGAATGTCTCTCACCATTATTTTGCCTCAGGCACCATAGAGTGAACCCAAGTTCAAAATTCTTTTAAGATTTATCTTACTCATTTTTTACCTTCCAATTTGAGTCCATAAAACTGGTCACAGTATGTTCCTCCGCTGACTATTGTTCTATCTTTAGCTTGTACAAAATATGTATGATTGCATCAATCATTATGTAATTTTCCAACATATGTTGTATTTTTAAATTTAATTAGCTTTATGACTACAAAAATCACCTACTGTGCGGCCCAACAACTCACATGGAAAACTTTATGTTCTGATAAACAACACAAACCTTTTCAGATATCAAGTATCAGACCATCTAAGCAATTGAACGAAGTACCATTTAATGATATAGTACTATGATAGTACATTTAAAAACTTTCTTGTAATTCTCATATGTTTTTGAAACAAACTGTCAAATAAGTTAGAATAAGTACTAACTATATACAACATTAACAGCTTGAACTTCACGTCCAATTTATGGTCTGCCTTATTAGTATGTCTATCTCTGAAAAAATAAGGCAATTTAAATTTGACATGCTATCATCGAACATTCACTGATTATAATTATGGTACTCATGAGAAAGGTTTGCCTTTACTTAAATTTGTAAAAAGGTCAATATTAGAAACCTATATCAGAAGAAAGCAAGTTAGAGTTGGCTACAATTTTCAAGAAGTCCTTGCAGTATTATCAACTTCTAATGGATTGATTGTGATAATGAAAATAATTGTGTGCCTTGAGATCCTTCCACCATTCCATCTCAGAGATGTATATGCCAATTTCAGCTAAGAAAGATATTGAAAGAGTAATATGATCTAAAAAGAAAAAAAAAGGGACACTTTGAGCAAGAACAATAGTACCTATAGCATTTCAAGAAAAAATACAAAAAATATGATAGTAAAGCACTGCAAATATCCAGCATCTAGTTATGCCTTATCAAAGTATTTTCAAATCATATCCTCTTCACAAGCTATGTTTGTTAGCAAGACCAACAATACCTATAACACCTTGTTTGTTTGCCATGCTAGAAGCAGAACTGGTGCCAGCTCCACCTGATGTTTTGGTGTTTGTTGCATTGTTATGGTCATTATGTTAGATTTATGAAATAATAAAAACTCAAAATTTATTAATACTATGTTTTTTCTAACATCTTTACGTTTTGAAAAGTAATAATGATATTAAAGTCATTAACGTTACAAAAACTATCCATTGCACCTTTTGATTTCATTAACGTTCTAATATTTAATTGAAATATTCAATGGAATAATCAATGGTGCATTAAACCTTTCTTTAATTTTTGTCCGTTGGTGAACTAAATTCCCTATGCCTCCATGCATACTTGATTCATATATAAATAGAGGATCATACTTGCGCCAGAGATAGACAAAAAAAAAAAAAATGATTCTTCTTCTATATTATTTCATTAGCTCATCTACTCAAGTTTTATTCTACCTCTTCCTCTTAATTTCATTTCTTCCAACACATATTATTATATTATATTATAAATAAATTGTTGCTGGATATTGAGGAGATTTCATCAGTCACTTCTAAGGACGTGCCTCAAGGAGTGACAAACCCGGATTATCTTGGGAGTGATTCTATTGTCTTGCACGATCGGAACGGAATACGCTTTAGGACAGTGAGTTATCACGATCTGGGTAATTCCATTCTAATTTATATTTAATTTATTTTATTGCTATCCAAATTTTATGATTTTTGTTCCAACACATTATATGGAGAAGTGCTAGTAGTGCTTTGTTAGCCACAGACCTAAAATTACTACTTTCAAAAGAAATAGCACCGTATTTTTTCGTTATAAACAAATAAGAATGAAAAAACACCACTATAGAAAAATTCGAGTAGAAATCATCAAAATAGACAGTCCGCTATCTCTGATAGCGGACTGTCCATTTTGGTGATTTCTGCTCGAATTTTTCTATAGTGGTGTTTTTGCATTTTTATTTGTTTATAATCTCAAATTTCGGGAAATAGCATATTAATATTTGGTGGCAGCACAAAACTGACAACTTAGGTTTCGACTTGAGCTCGAGTTTTGTATCCCATATAGTACTCTTATGTAACATCCAGCTATGTTCTACGCTTCTAGCTGCTGAAAACATGTGTGAGCAGGTCTGACAAAAATACGAACAAACCAATATGTTAGCTTATTCCATTTAACAATTAGAAGACTGCTAAATCATGCTACACATTCGTTATACCCTTAACCCAAGATTAAATAACCCCTCTAGATGACACAACAGACAAATCTAATAAAGTTATAAAGAACAACAAAATATGACATTCCAAAGATATATTTCGTACTTGGAAAATAGAAATTGTACTACAAATATGTCATTCCAAAGCTATTATTACAAATATAAGCAAAATTATACCTGGAAAACAGAAATTGTGAAGGATAGGTCTTCTTAATTATATCTTCTTCTTTTTTGCCTTTTGGAAGGAATTGGATCCAGCACATGAAGAATTGCTGGCAGGATGGGATGCTAGGTACAACATGCCCCATTCCATCAGGCTGGAACTGGACGTACCAGTTCCAAATCAAAGACAAGATCGGCATTTTCTTCTACTTCCCTTCAGCTGTTTTATGCAAGTAAGACTCAATAAGAAAATTATAGTGATGTATCCTTCAATATTCAATTATGTGTTATGCTAGTTAAAAAATGTTTATTTAATTGTCTATGAGTAGTCTCCAAAGAAAGACTGGAGACCAATGATAATGAAAATTACTGTATTAACAAAGAGAACAAATAAAAGAAAAGAAAAGGAGAGGAAAAAGAGAGAACAAATAAACCAGTCAGTTCATTTCTGAAATGATCCTCAACTTACATAAAAAAACCAAGTTCTGGGTTTTTTTGTTTGGGAGGATTTCTAGTAGTTTAGTACAGGAAAGCCAAATCTTCTCTTTTTGTTTGAAGTCAGAGTACTAATGATACACTCGCTAATAGGCATGAATTCCCCTGTAACGTAAGCTTTTTTCGCTTTTAATAAGTTTCTGATCCGTGCATTTATTGATTGATAAAAGGGATAAAAAACGTGCCTCTCAAAATCTCAGTAATTGGCTTTATACATGTCAACTTACATGTCAACATACTCACAACCGTCTCCAATCCATGTTTGCAAGAAAGAAACCTTTTTTTGTCTTAGTGCTTGATTTTCTTGACTTGCGTTGATATTAGCTTAATTTTCCTAACAATTGCTATACTACAATTCAACTTTTAGTAAACAAAAGAAGAAAAATAATGCTGGAGAGAGGGGCAAATTGAGGCTAGTTGAACCAGTAAAAGAAATTGAGGCTAATTGACTTTGCGTTGATATTTAATAGTGTAGTCTTTTTCCACCCTAACACAAATTGAGGCTAATTGAACCAGTAACAGAAACAAACTCTCAATCAAACAATACCAAATTGGTTCTTTTCAGATTCTGATGTTTTGATTCTTTAATTTCGATGGTTAATTGAGCCAGTGACATAAATAAATTCTCAATCAAACAATACCAATTTCTTTGCTAACCTAGTGCATTGACCCTCACTCTTCTTCTTGTAGTCCTATTGATTCAAAATCGTGGGCGAAGCCGAGAAGAGAAGAAGCTCGTGCTGTAGGCCTGAGATTACAGTAGTTGGTAGAAGATGGAGGCAGCTTCGAGGAGAAAGTAATGACTCTGGAAGCTTTCGCATCTGTAGAGAAGACGGTAATTCGTGGGCGAAGCAGCGTGCTGTAGGCTGAGATTACAGTAGTTGGTAGAAGATGGAGGCAGCGTAGAGGAGAAAGAATGGAATCCCTGAAGCTTTCGCATCTGCAGAAAAGACGATTATTTTTAATAAAAGCTGCGAAGGGAGCGATGCTGCGAAGGGAGCGATGTTTTTTAGGCTAGAGCGGTTGGGAGCACGGGAGAAAGGGGGCGACCGACTGGAGAGCGAAGAAAACGAAGTACTAATTAATCACACTCGTTGATCGTTTGGCTGGTTTAGTTTAAATTCTTAGATCACAAGAGTATATTTGACAATATCAAAATTTCAGACCAAAATAATCTTAAAAAAGAACGTCTCCAGTTCTTAGATGCATTATAAAGTAGTATAGAAAAAGGAAAAGAGTAGATGCCCTCTTATGTGGTCTAAGTCTTATGTGGGTCTGAATCTGTTGCTCGTATTTGAGTAAAAAAAGGAAAAAGAGTAGATGCCATGTTCACCTCGATTCGATCATCATGAATGGTTGTGATTTTATTCAAAGACAGACGCTTTACACTACAGGAAAACACACTATTTGCATCTACGAAGATAGATGCAATTATCCCTTTTTACATCAGCAGGTTGATGCTAAAAGTCTTTAGCATCAGAAAATTGATGCAAAGACATTGACGCAAATACCCTAGCGACAAATACGCAATTGCATCTGAGTGAGCATTTGCATCAATGTTTTATTTGCATCTGTTTCAACAGATGCACGACCTATTACATTTTGTATCAACTTGGTTGATGCAAATACTACACTATTGTGTCAATACTACAGATGCAAATGTCTCCATTAGCATCAGCTTTCTTAAATTGCATCTATCAATGTGATGATATATTCTTTTATTTGCATCTATTAAAGTGATGATATCTTTTATTTGCATATGTTAAATTGATGACATTTGTTTCTATTGCATTTATTGATGTAATGATTTTTTTTCATCTATTAATGTGATGATATAACAAATGCTACTGTTAACAATTGCCCAAAAATCAATAATTGCTCAAAATCACAACATTCAAAGCTATATTTCTAATGTCATTCATCACAACATTCATTGCAAAAACATCCATAACAAGTATTCATCCCAAAATCTCCCAAAATATTACACTCCATAACCCAAATCTCCCAAAATAAATCCAAACAACTAAATTAATCTACTAACGCATATACTCACATCAACTATAGAGCAACTTAAAGTACAACAAAACTAGACATATACAACAATCATGTATTCAACTAACTTCTAAAGTCAGAGGTGATATACTGGCCTATGTACCTTCCATCATGTAAGGTCTTGTAGGGTTCAACTTATTTATGCGATATGTGTATTATAGCGGTTTGCCACCTGCAAAAAGGCATCCACTTATTCTCAATTCTGAAGATTTTTTATCCAGTTACTAACTGTTGTGAGAAGAAACAAATCAAAACTATAGCTTCTAATATCAGCTAAAAACAGAAAATACATAGGAAAAGTACATAGGAACATACAACTGGTATTCATATACCCAAAAAGCCTGAACTGGCACACTGAGGCGGGCATGTATTTCCAAAAAGACAAAACATAAAAGAAACAAATAAAGATAAGAGCATATAGGTAAAGTAGAATTGAGTTCTCAAGGATAGTATTTACTTTTCTGAATTACGCTAACTTGACAAATTAAAGCCAGTTATTAAGTAATGTAGCATTTAGAAATGAGAAATTAAATAAAGATTCCTTTTACATCAAATTAGCATTTAAGTACTGATGAGAAATGAAATAAAGATACCTTTACATCCAATCAACATTTCTCCAATGAGCACTTTCTTGATCTAATTACACCATATTAGCCTTTTCTTAGCAATGTGGCGCCCCTGTATGAGAATAATGTCTCTAAATGAAATGTTCTAAGTGCAAAAAGGGCAAAAAAATCTTCTATTAAAAAGAAAAGTCTTAGTGATGTCACAAGTCCTAACCATAATCCGAATAGAAAATATAACAATTAATATCTAGTAAATTACCTTGCTGAAAGTAGCTTAGCATGTAATGATGTAAAACCGTCCCTTTCAAGTCACAGTGGTGAAGAGGTGCTCGCCTCCTGGCATTAAAGGAATTAACATTTGCACCATATTGCAGTAACAACTCCACCGTCCCAAAATCAGCCTCTACAAGCCATATGCAATAATGAAAATAATTTATGTGAATGTTTGAGTAGTGAAGGACTGATTATTCATCAATAAATATTTTGCTTTTGGGTATGAAAAATCTTGTATACAGGAAGAGAAATTTTAAATCAAAATAATGAAATCACCTTCTTTCCAAATACTGCCGACTGAGGTGGGTAGCGAAAGCACCTCCATCTGAGGCGGGGAGAAAATCCGAGTGTGGGAGGAGAAGAATCGTGCAGTAGTTTTTCTAGCGGCAAAGAGGGCTGCGAGGCAGCGTGGTGACGGGGCAATAGGGATGTGGTGACAGAGGCAGTAGGGTTCCATGAGTAGAGGAGGGAAAGGGGGGACCTGGAAGTCTCGCTGCCATCGATTGCTTGGCGAAGGAGGCAACACTGGATCGAGAAGGAAAGAAAAACAAGAAGACAGAGAGATCTTTGATCGGATCTAGATCTAGGTCTAGAGCATGATGAATGGCGGCGTGGAGAGACGAAGCAGATAGGTTCTGGGAGGCGATGATTTAAGTTTCGCGAAGAAAGGGATCAAGAATAGCAACAGGAAATATGGCTTAAAATAACAAAGAAATATGGGTAAACCCAAAGTTTGTATACCATGATATGTGGGACCCACTTGTCATACATGGCTTATGAGAATCTGATCCATGCGAAACATCTAATAAAAATAGGACAACATTTTCCCTCCATTTACTCGAGAAAGGGACACCTCCATTAGGGTTAGAGTGTGGTTTTGGAGGCAAAATTCCCTCCAACTATTCTAGCCAAATTTCAACAAGTCAGATAATATCTACGTAGCGTCTCTAGAATTTAAAATTAATATATTTTTTTGCATCAGCATGTCGGATGTTAAATCAGCATAAATATTATTGCATCTATTCTTCTGATGTAATCAACATTTTAGTATTTCTCTTTCTCTTATATTTTTACAGATGAAAGCAACTATATTTATTTGCATCTACAAATCAGATACAAACAAGTATTTGGGTCTCCAAGCCTGATGAAACATGTTCAAATGAAAATAACTAGAGTTATTTGCATCTACATGTTTGATACAAAACAATATATACATCAGCTTGCTTGTTGCAATATGTTCAGATCATAATTTTAAGGTCCAAATTTTTTTCTGCTGATGCTAATAAAAAAATATAGATGCAATTGACCTGGGTTGAATGCAAATGCTGCATCTTCTGTAGTGTTAGTCTTTAGATGAGTTTTAAACGGTTCATATGAAGAGGCGGACAGGGATTTACGAGTACAGGATGCCGTTCCGTCTCACATACATATGTACAACATTCTGATTCTCTCACAAGACTCGAGATAACTAACAATTAAATGAATATTCCACTTGACATCTACTGTCAAGTTTTTCAAAAAAAAAAACAATTAAATGAATATTATTAAAGACTTTGTTGGAAGTTGCAATACAACAGCAAATAGTTACAGGATAACATCTAATAATTTGTATTGCAACAGTCTGACAAGTAATGAACCTGATAGCAACTAACCAACAAAGTTACAGGATAACAACTAATAACAAATAGTACTTTTTTTATTTGTTTCGTTCACCTTTTATAAATGCATTGCATGCGTGTTCCAATTGTTTGTGTATATCTTACTCGTAATCGAGGAATCATAGAAGAGTTAGCTGGATTTGGTGTTAGAGTTTACACGTGCAAGAAATGAACAACATTTGAATAATTTATTAGATGAATGCCGACTGATGAATCTGCAAGTGACAGGTTCAGTTTGTGATGTACCAAACCATGCCGACAGAGAAAAATTCATGGAAGAAGCTGCATCAATTTTTGAAGGGAAGTTAAACATCTTGGTATGTCAAATAAGGATAATTGAGTTCTGCCAATAATTTGTTTATTAGAATTCAAGTCAGATTTCTCTCCAAAATTCCACACTCTGTAGAAATCACACCAGAAGAACACTACTCCTGCATGGCAACAAATTTCGATTCGCGCTTCCATTTGAGCCAGCTGGCTCATCCTCTTTTAAAGGCATCTGGAAGAGGCAATGTTGTTTGCATTTTTTCCATTGCTTGTATAGGTGTACCGTGTTGCTCACTAAGATAATTATGTTTAGCCCTTCCCAATGCTCCTACCACATATGACAAATGGGGTCCCCTACAGTCAAGATTCAATGGGGCCTGTCGGTCAAGGTGGTGGGAGCAAGTATGGGGCAATGTTGGGGCACTATAGCAGCACTCTGCTCATTATGCATCTGCCAAAGGTCCATTTCTACTGTTCTACAATACTGACATAGATTTACAACGAATTGATTTAGTTCAGTCATCAATCTTGTACTTTCCATTTTTTTTTCTGAAATTATAAAATAGAATCCAAGTAAAGCTGCTTTGAAATAAAAAGAAAAATTGGAGCACCAAACAAACAAATTCTGTTAAATTCTGTTTAGGAACTTCTTTTAGGAATCAATTGTCAGACGATTAATGAATTTATGCCATTTCTGCACAAAAATATTAATAATGTAGCTTAAGTGTACTTGTTTATCTGCATTCTTATCAGGAGCTATGATTCAGCTGACGAAACTCCGGCGTGCCGCGTGCGAATGGGCAAAAGATATGATTTAAGTCATCTGCATTGCACCCGGGTTGATTACAACTCCTTTGGCACAATGGGTAAGTTGTTTCTTAGTAATTACTGTTGAATGCAACATATTTGAAAAAAATAAATCATGTACAACACATTCATCTTATGCAAAACTAGAAAATGCACCAAACAAAAAAGAAAAGTACGAGGAACTTTATAACTCCAGAGGAAGTAGCCTCTGTCGTCGCATTTTTTTTGCATGCCTGCTGCTGCTTTTTTCACTAGCCAGGAGGTCATTTGCGTTGATGGTGGCAATTCAATTAATCTTGCATAAGAGGAATCTCATGCAATATTATAATTACAACACTCATATAAACAGTAATAACATTTCTATGTGCTTGATATTATGTCAGTGTGAATGTTTAATAACAAATAGATATATTGTTGACTAATGATCCTCTGTTGCTATATTTTATTTTCCTGTGTTGGATGTCATCTTTGAGAACTTTGTTTGATTTGACAATAAAAATAGTTCTTTCAAAGGAAACCTAATTATTGATTTTATTTTCACCAGGACATTCATTGCAATTAATTAAATTGAAGTTTATTTTGTTGTAATGTACAACTCTTCTAGCAGATTAAATGTCACAAAATGAAGTTTTCTGGAAATGACAAGATGTGATGTTCTCTTATGTATCTTTTATTCTTCTTTCTCTTCAAGTTAACTGTCAGGAATGGGTAATGATGCGTGTGATGTGGATCAGTTGGTATGCATGGTGCTTGTTCATCTACCTAATATTACTAATTAATCTGTGACCTAATTAGATCTGGAATTCAGTTCAACTTTACTGTTCAAATAGGTGAATTTCACATGGTGAAACAAATTTTAAGAGAATGAAACAAAAAAAATGCGCTGGAAGTAACCGACTCTTTGGAAATTAGAAAAGATTTTTTTTTTCGCCAAATAAGAATGAGTACATATTTTACTGGTCCATAACGACTTGTCCTAGGCTAACCCTGCACCAATACTTCTAACGAAAGGAATTAACGAACAACACTGGTTGCAAAATTTATGAGCTGCAAATATTGCTTCTTTTGCAATTATGATTTATGAGGGAATTGGGAACCAAATCCTGAAGCAAATTACAATTAAATAATATAAAAAAGCACGAAAGAATCCCAAACACGCTTAATAATTAAGTTCAAATAGGATAGACATGTACAATCACTTTTGTGTTTAATTATATTATGAAATCCAATAGTAGAAATTGTTGCAAACATGGCACAAGTAATTAAGATAACATGACCAGTGACATAAGACATATCATTACTCTTAGGAACTAAAAAAATTAATCTGAAAAACAGCAAAATTTTTGCTATTAATTAAGACCAAACAAAGCAATTTTCTCATCACACTGAAACAACAACGGATCTACCAAATTAATTGAGAGAGGGTTTGGTTAATTACCCCTGCACATTGGCGAATTTTTTTACTAGTAACTAATAATGTATCAAATTCATAATAACTGTACCAAACAAATAAAATTCCAAAAATAAAGTTCAATCAACGTTTCAAGGATATATTATTCTATTTCAAGTGAGCTCAGATAACTAATCT
>CAXKVX010004971.1:0-14534 GCA_964058865.1 Eleocharis quinqueflora
CCTTCGTTAAATTAAATCTGTAAAATTTTAAAGATTTGGATACCAAGAAAAGAAGACGCACTATATCAGGTAAATAAGGTCTTTAATTGGCGGGTGAAGGGGATGTATTGGAGATTGTTAAAGGCGTGAAGCACTCGTTATTAAAAGACGATTTTATAGTGGATTTAATGAGTATTCGTTATTAGAAATGGTCTTTTATAGCGGATTTTAAAGAACATTCGTTATTAAAAGTGGTCTTTTATAGCGGATTTTAAAGAGCACCCTCTATTAGAAGTGTTCTTTTGTAGCGAACTTTAAGGATCACCTGTTATTAAAAGTGATCTTTTATAATGGACTTTAAGGACCACTCGGTATTAAAAGTTGTTTTTATAGCGGACTTTAAGGACCACCCGGTATTAAAAGTTAGCAAAAAAAAAAGATGATAGTCGTTCCATTGACAGTTATGATTTGCACAAATGTCAGATGTTGAGGCCCACTCATTTATTGATTGGGCCACAAATTTCAAGTATTAATTCTTTTTGGATCTGGGACAATGCACAACTACCAATATTAAGCTAGATTTTAATGGGGCGATGAAACACGTGCAAAAGTGTTTGACAAAGTTGGGGTGTAGCCTACTATCATTATTCTTCTGTATCATGAGGGATTAGAATAATATAACCTTTACATATTGTGTACTTATTCTCAATATTTTATATCTAACAGGAGTTACAAATCAATTGCAGGGGACATTGGCAACTCCCTATTGTAGACCTCGGGCGATGTTGTATTTTTTTTAGGGATTCTCTATGTCCCCCAGCAGTATCGACAAACTTGAAGATCAAAATGATTATGGATACGTAAGACTTACATAGAGCAATTTTCATAGTTTAGTGCTTATATTAGCATTAGATAGGCCTATTTTTGTAAAAATTGATATTATATGCACTACTGAATTATATACATTTCATTTTTTTTTGTTGCAGTGCTCTACGACATTAGATGAAAGATGATAAAAGAACGGCCAAGTTCACGTGATAATTAATAAAAGTAAGTAACTTGGACTTATTTGTAAGAAATCGATGCGTGATGTTATGATTTAGGATTTGATAACTTTTTCAACAATTTGATTCTTAGCTTCTTCTTGACTGTGGATTTACTTTCTATCTTTTAGGATCCGCGACAACCAGACAGTAACTCATGCAGTTATTATGTTATGAAGTTGATGTATGACATAGTGACGCATTACAATAAAGGCGGACATGTTGTTGATATCTTTTCTATATTTATAACAACACCTCATCAAAAGAACAATCATAGTCCAACTTTGATTTATAGTGAGAACAACCATGCATATTGTTGATTTCTAGTGAGAACAAAGAATTTTACATTTTCTAAAAACTAAAATATAATAAGTTATTTTAGTTATTTGGCTAATGAATGTTAAATATAACAGCATTTGTAGGATGTTATGTTATAGTCCAGCTTAATTTGTATTAGGTTGAGTTCTACCTTAAACATTATTGTATAATTGAATAAGCATACATTATATTTATGATTGCCTCTTTATTATTGGTAGTAGGTTTACAGGGAAAAAATGCACACTCTATCAGATCAGTCATATGTCTTTACTCATAATGATGCAAGTTACATGAGGAGGGATCAGATGACAACAATTTTGGTGACACCAACTATAACAACAATCATTTTTTTCATTTTCAAAGTCCAAGTTGTTGATTCAAACCGTTGAATATGATCTCCACAATAAAATACGCTTGCAGATCAAATTTTACATTTTTTTGAATTTTTTACTATTCATTAAGACGAATGCAAAAATATGCCAAAGTTATAACTACCTGAATCGTTGAATTTTATACCCATCTTAATAAATAGTGAAAATTTTCAAAAAAATGTAAAATTTGATCTACAAGAGTATTTTATTATGGAGATCATGTTCAACGGTTTGGATCAACAATTTGGACTTTGAAAATAAAAAATGATTGTTGTCATAGTTGATGTCACCAAAGTTGTTGTCATTCGATCCCTTCACTATATATATATATATATATATATAGAGAGAGAGAGAGAGAGAGAGAGAGACGTTATCGTGCTTCATGCCTTTAAAACCGTTGGATTGAAACTTCCTAGCCATTCATTTGGGTGCCTTCTTAATATTACGAATGTAATGGTACTATTCCCCTCCCTTGGGTACTTTTTCTCCCTTTATCGCCTATAATAAGTACACGTCTCCCAAACTTCAAGCTTTTCGGTATTAATTAACCTTTTTCCCTTCTCAACTTAATTAAAATTTTGACCGTATTATCCCTGTTTTCCTAGAAATTATGAAAGAATTTAGAAAGCCATGAAGGATACTAACCAAAAATTAAGCTCTGATACCAGGTTGGGGTACGATCTCAGGATCTCAGCTTTCAAACTTCACAGATCACGCCGGATGTGGGAGAGTAAGAAAGGTAATTGCGGAATATGAACAAGAATTAAAGGAAAAAATGGAATTTTATTAATATTGTCAAACTTAGAGAAGTAAGACTTGCTGGTTCTCAGCGTGTCCTGCAACTCTGAATACACAAGATATTTATAAGCTAAGAGACTCAAGAGTCTGGATTCTAATTTACCACATCGGGTGCTCATTGGGTCCCATCGACATGTGAATAAATTGATATCCACAATACTCTGTCTCAAAAGACAACAAAAGTGAGTGGGTGACTCATCTAACCACTCAAACAAAGGACAAAGGTGCTCATATAATTGAGCAAAAGATAACAAAAGTGAGTGGGTGACTCAGCTAACTGCTCATATAATTGAGCACTACACTCCACACAAAATAAAGTAAAATGTGCTCATGTAATTGAGCACTACACTCCACTCAAAATAAAGCAAACTTTTGGTGAACGGCTCCAATCCATCCACCTGTAACCCATTCTTGTAGAACTTGTGTCCGTCCATCTGTAAAGGGGCTTCCATTTGCAAAATAAAAGCAAGAAAACACACAATATAGGATAGACTCAACCTAAAAAGACAGCAGTTACTCGTAGGACCCTACCAGTCTGAACCTTAATTTATTTCACACTAATTCAGCAGCTCATGAACTACTACTGAATTTTTGGACTCAAAAATAAAAGAGGCTCACCATAGCTTCCTAAAACTCTACATTTTTACATTGGACTCAAGGATGAACTCAAGATCTTTTTCAATTCTTTTTAGTTTTTCAAGTTGCTCCTTAAGTTCCCAGTAGTTATCAGTTAAAATACAATCACTGCGTTGATATGGCTTACATTATTTTTCTTCACGTGCAAAAATTGAAACTAACTGTCATATGTCCACCAAGGAGTTTCGCACCTGCAGTTTCTTGGTGTCGGACAATCTTTGTGCGATCTCTTGGTATGATTCAAGATTCTGGTTTGGCCTTCTGAGATCTTTGAATATATGTGCATGTTGCTCATTTGTGGAAAGGTTTTCTTGATTCTCTCTTGCAATGACTGAACTTGTTCCTTCGGTATTGACTGATTATTTTTCTCTCCATTGCTTAGTTCGCCCAGTACTAGTTCCAATTTCTCCAACATTAGTTTATGGTTGTCTGTTAGACATTTTATGCTGAGAGTTAATGTCGTTAGCCGAGAGAGAGTATATGCTAGTGAGTTCAAGCGTCCTTCAATATGTTCAAAGTTTACCTGTACGCCTGTACCTGTTACAAAATCAACAAATTTTACCCATCGAACTCTCGAGGGTTTGTTAGATGAAGACTTGTTGTAAAAACTGATTATTGCTTGACAATCCGTCCTCAAAGTGATTTCGGATTTATCCAAGTAATGAATCTTCATTGCGGATAAGGTCTCCATGCAAGCATGTATCTCTGCATCAATCGTTGATTTTACAACATCAAATTTTTCGCTAGCATAGGCACAAATTCTTTCAGATGATTTAGGGTCATGTTTCCTGGGTTTCCACTTGCACACGCCTCCCCATCCTTCCATGCACCCATCAGTTTCCAAAACAATATAAGCGTCCTCCGGTGGGAAGCTCAGATTCGGTAAATTCTGGACCAATTCCTGAATTTTTCTGATAAGATCAATATTTGAGGCTCTCAAGCGTTCATCACCATGTGGACTGACTTTCGAGTAGAGAGGTCCTAGTAAAACTCCTAGTTTCGGGATGTAAGATCTGGCGTAATTTAATATCCCAAGCCATGATCTAAGACCTTTCTTTTCTTTGAGTTGCTCAATATCAAAATTGGCAATCTTCTTTATTATATGCGGCTGGAGCTTGATTTTTCCACGATTTATCTGAGCTCCTAGAAAATCGATTTCTGGTACTGCGATCTTCATTTTCGTTGGTGATAAGACCAGACCGTGTTTTTCAGATATGTCTAACATCACCTCTAAGTGTTGTGCGTGTTTTTCTTCATTTTCGGAAAATTATCTTCCGTTAAAAATACTCAACGATCAATGAAAACAAAAAAAGGTTTCGTCTCTTCATTAGACGATCAACGAAAGAACCGTCTTTCATAATCGTTATGAACGTTAGACAGACTTTTCAGCAGTCCTAAATTGTTTTGAATTCTAATTTCATCTCAAGCATATAGGGGAATTCATCACATCTAAATTAGGAGAGGAACCAATGCCATATAAATATTTGTGCAGAAAAGCTCCTAGTAAAATAACAAATGGCCTGTAGTTTTATTTTCTCATTACAAAATACATGCAAAACCACTCCACTTCCTATTCCAATAATGTCCAATCAACGTTGCTACCATGGTTTTAAAATATATCAGCACGATCTTGTTATTGCACAATTGTTTAAATGAACTGTGCTGCGTTTTGCGTAAAAAAGTAGATCTTTCATATTATATTTTTCTTTTTCTGTTTTTTTTATCTCGTATTTGAGCGAATAAGAAAAATGAAAGGATATAAAGACAAATGGACAATATAAAATAAAGATATTCAAGAGAGATATGCGAAGTGGGCTTTTGTGGGCCTTCAAAATTTCAATGATCTTTCTTTTATTCAGTTTGTTTATTATTTTGCATAGTTGATATGATCTAATACATTAATACTTCGATTCTTAAAAGATTCGTGTAGTATTACACTTGTGTCCTCTTAAATTGAGTGCTTCTTTCTTTATAATATATCAAATTTTAGTTACATTAGTGCTATTTCTATAAACATTTGTCTACACATTCAATTTTCATTATATTCAAAGTTTTGTTATCATCTAAATTCAAATTTTGCTAACTTTTTCTCACGACATACTTGTATCAGACCTGGATATGTGTCTGACAGGTGGATCCCGAAGGTTAAAGTAGACTGGGCTATTGAGGAAGACAGATTTCAATTGCCATATATTTGAAATTTTGTCTTTATCGAGCTATTACATTTTTTCTTTTAAGATAATTAGAGCAAGAGCTATAGATTAAGACATGATTATATATATATATATATATATATATATGAGCTATGCTATTATGCTTCAAGAAGCAAAAATGAGTTTTGCTTCACATAATCTCAACCATTCGATTTCATCATGACCAATCCTGAACTGTGGACCTAGAAAACTTGAAATTGAAAGTCAGTAAAACACATACTAAACCGGATTTTAAGATACATGAGTGATTGGAGAATTACGTCAAAAAGCTCAAATTATATAGAGGTCGTTGTTGGACGATCAAAATAGTTTAACCGTTTAATGTCTTATTTCGTGATTTCTAAGTTTACAACACATCTTTTTGACTGCTTATAGTCTTGAACCATTCAATATCTTTAAACGTTCACAAAATTCTTCAAAAGCAATCAAATATGAACCAAAGTTTAAAAACATCAAAGTACAACACAAATTTCATATCAAAGCAAAGTACATATCAACCAAAGTACAAGAACATATCAAGGCAAATTCTCTATCAAAGCAAATTTCATAAATAAACTTGCAACATCATAACATCCCAGAGACTAGAGTACAAGCTACAACATACAACCAAAATACTTGAAATCATTCAAATGCCTTGCAATCAATTTTCTATCACTAGCAGCACTAACCTACTACAAAATGCAACATAACCAACATCCAAAACTAAAGCATTAAATTAAAGTCTCTTTGGCTCAACTCAGATCTCAGTTATTTTTCTCAGATATCAACACTCTTAGCCAAAAGGCGAAATATGAAAAGTTTGAAAATATTTAAACACATCTATCATCATTGAAATGTCATCGCTTGAGATCGGAGGAGCCAAAGAGACTTTAACTTCAGAACCTGCTTTCATAAGTGCCAGCTACTAAGCACTTCACAACTAATCATTAATAATCAAGCATTTGAAATGTGCGAGCAACTAGAAAGAATGTGCCAGTAAATGTGCTAGAACTTGCTGCACAAGCATTGCACAATCAAATCATTTCTAATGGGCAAGCAAATAAGCAACATAAAGGTTATAAAAGCATATCCATCATTGGAAAGATCAGATTCTGACTCCTGATTTGTTATGTAGGAATCAATCATTGTACCATAATATCAGGCTTACAAGAAAACCTGCATGCAAAGCAAAATCGAGACAAACCGAGTTCAATGGGGAAAATATAGATAAAATTGAGGGGAAAACCAATTAAAATGAGTAAAAAGTATCTGGAATGGGGTGAAACAAATTAGATGACACTATTAGAATTTCTCTCTCTTTCCTTAGTTCTTTCTTTTTGTCCATTTTTCCTTCTTCTCTTCTCTCTTGCTTACTCATTTTTTTTCCTTCTCTACAACAAGATAAACCTCGGCACTATATGTAAGCAAGGATTGATCAGGGGTCATGATTACATGTTTCTTAGTTGCTAAGATGTATGGATGTACGATCTAGAGACAAGTCTCACAGCTTAAATTGACTGAATACTTGATAAGGGTCTATTAGAAATCGTAGCATCTGACAAATCATACTGAAAACTTGCTTCAAAGAGTGCAAATCCATAAAAAAAAACATCACAGTCACAGGGACAAAAAACTAAGGTTTAGGGCAAAGAAATGATGGATTCAGGGGTTGCTTACGACCACAAGCCACGAGTGCACGAGAGTCCATGCATGTCAGGCAACGTGTGAGAGAGAGAGTGCTTTGGTATTGAGCATGCAAGAGAGAGAGAAAGAGAGAGATCTAGTATCCACATGCGAGACAAAAAGGGAAAATTTTCTGGTTTGAGCAGCGAAGAAATGACGGGAGGGAACAGACCGAAGGGTTAAGATTAGAAGAAGTCGACAGCTTATGAAATTCTCTCCATATCCTCTCTACAATATGGAAATAACAACCTCTACAATTTTCGACGAAAGAACGAAAATAACGATCCCACTATTGACAAGTTTTGGGTTTCGTTTCATCAAATGGACGAAATGGAAGCAAGGTTTCGTTTACCGTTCCATTCATTGACGAAACATTTTTTTTCCTTTCGTGATCGCTGAACGACCGAAATCTCTTGCTTGGACAAGCATAACTACGAAATGAGATCTTCTACCGCACAGCAAAAAATATTGTGCATGTTGCACAGCAAATTTCAACTTTTAATTTGTGTGAGCTAAACTTTATAATATCAGACCTCCCTGAATCAAATCTAAACCGTTCATAGCCTACAGGCAGAAAATCTGAGCCGCTCATCTCTGTCGCGCGACAGAAGAATTGCTTCCGCATAACTACTGTCATAACTTATAGACTTATAGTTTATCTATGGTAGATTGATAAATGGGGCCCATTTAAAAATTGAATAAAAAAACAGCTGCCTAGCATCAAATCTAAACCGTACAGCACCCAGTTGAATCTGTTTAACTATGGCTGCCGATGGGGACCAGCAGAATGCATTTATATTCCAAGGTGATACTGAGACACTGTTTAACAGTTTAAGTATTGTTTCTAAAGACACCGGGCTTAGAGACAATGAATGAATTACATACTAGAAGTATGGCTGATGTTAATCATAACCCAACACCTATGAGACAAACAAATAATAAACTAAAAGCAAAAAAGTTATAGTTTCTTCAGGAAAAAAATAAAGGAAAGAGAAAATGGTACTACAAAGCTTAATATTTGACAATGGTACTGTAATTCACTCTTTTTCTTGTGTACTTGCATAAGTTGCTAGGGAGCATTTGGAAGCAATGACACTTTTCACTAAATTAGATAGCAAGCAATGACAATAAGGAGCAACAGCTGGAGGTTGGGAAGAGGATTAGTTTCGAGTTTTTTATGGAATAGCTCACTTGTAAAGGTGCTAGGAACTAAAAATGTAAGATTGCATTTTGAATCCTGGTAAAAAAAGAAATGTCAGCTAGGGTTGTATGAACAGGGACACCGGACACTAGTGATATCTGTAGATTGTTAGAACTGATACTGCATTTGGAAGCTTGTACAGCACTATAAAATACTCAGAATTAGAACCAGCAGCCAATAAGGCAATTTATTTCATGAGATAACAGAAAGCTAACAAATATTTCAAGGGAAGCTACCAGCCGAGCTACCAATTCAGTTATCTAATTTCAGATTGTTAGAACAAGTACTATAGTATTCAGAAGGGTGTACCGTGTACATCAGTATAACACTTTGCTTTAGTAATGAAAACCAGCAGCCAGGGGGTGGACCAGACCTCTGCCGGCCCTCGCACAATCCATCTGTGCAAACAATTGGTACACATGGTAGGAAAAAAAATATAGAAAGCAAACAGATATGTTAAAGGAAGCTACCGGCAGCAGAGGAACCAATTCATTTCTGTAATTTCAGAAAAGAACAGAACATGTGAAGTTTCAAATCAGAAATAAACACCAACAAAGAGAGAGCAATTTAACCCTAACTCAAAGCATCTCAGTTAGTCGAATCATGAAGGATCCCAGTGCCACGGCATCAATCACAATGCAAGAACTCTCAAACAGCTCCTCAAAACTCTCTGTTTCGAATTCTCGAGCTGCCGCCTTGAACACAACCCCAAATTCATTCCCTTTTACAGCTCCAATTCTGGGTTTATTGCAAACTCCTACAACTAGAACTCGGTTTCTATCTCTGGCCGTACAGCAGCAGATTAGAGGCTTCACCTTTGCACCTCTCTCTTTCAAAGCATCCAGCAGAAAATAGCAAAACTTTGTTAGAGCCAGGGGATGCCCTAGTTTCTCCACATCTACTGGATCCTCCAACTTCACCCACCTAAACTTGCTGCCACTTCGAATATACCCGCTTTTAGTTATAGCCTTGCTACCTTGGCTTAGTATAGCCCGCTGCACCTCAATTGCAAATTCCATTCCTTTCTTCAGTTTTTCCAAGTTATTCAGGGACAATGCTGAATATGCATCCCAGAAATTGCCAGGTTTAGATTCTAAAAGTGCTGTCACACCATAAACCACATCAGCAGCTGACAATTTTAACCCAAACCCGTGAACCCGCATGAAGCTTCTGTAATACAGATCTGTCAACCCATATTCTGGCAAAAACCTTTCAAACTCATCCCGCATTTTAGTTTTCACTTCTTTACTCATGTACAGAAACTTTTTCTGGCAATCCATTAAAGGGAACCCCATTCTGGCAAGTAACAGCTTCAGCTTTTTCAACCCATTATCGCTCCAAGTTCGCAATTTTGTTGCTACATAAGAGGAATAGAGCATAGAGTCATAGAGGCTCCATTCACGGAGCAGCATCAGCTTTGGTTCATCTTCATAGGCTATTCGTGAATTTTCAGGTGCATTGATTATTGTTCCATCTTTGAGCTTAATTTGACTAACAGTTTCTAGATTGCCATAACTATTGATGTGTTGCTCTAATTCCATGACTGAGGCCTGGTACCGTTCATTTGTCAACCTCTCATGTACAAATTGGTCGGTAAGAGACACACATGCTAGCCAGAGTAGCTCATTTGTGCTTTTTCTGAGAGAATGTGCGAGTTCAAACAGCAAACAGCCAGAGGGCTTACCATGAAAGGTGCCAATCTTGTAGTACTCTCTCTTGAGCCTTCTGTAAAACCTTACCGGGTCAGATTCAGCTTCCTCTGAAACCCGCCTCCGCTTCCTATTCCTTCCCTCCCCCTCCAAATCAGAATCGGAGTCTGATTCACTGTCAGAACTTGAATCCTCATCGAATTCATCATCAGAATCCAAATTGGAACAATTCGCCACAGCGGAGATTTCAAAATCGTACGAGAGATCAGCTTGATTCTCGTCATCAGCTGTGTAGAGAACCACCACTCGATCATTCTGCTCACTAAAATTGTGTAGATGGATCGGGCGGTGGCTGTCGATGACAAACACACGGGTTCCAGTTTCAGGTCTGAGGTCCAAGATCCGACTGAGGTCATGGCTGGATCCCCAATTGATGAGCAAGAGACAGAGATTTTGGTCCTTGTGAGAAGAAAGAAGAGAGTTCTTGGCAATGTCAGCGAAAGAGGCAACGGGGTAAACAGAGAAGAGAATCGCATCGGTGGAAAGAATGTGAGTGATTATCTTGAGCGCACAGAGAGAATCGGTGTCAGAGGCGGAAGGAAAGATTAAGAGCGGCGAGGTGGCGGAGGCAGCCGCCGCGGCTCGGAGGTCGGAGTAGAAAGACTCGGCCTTCAGGGATCTCACCATCTCTTATGCTCTTTCATGGAATTAGGATCTGAGAGGAGATTTTGCGGAGGAGAGAAGAGAAGAGAGGAGAGAGGGAGAGGGAGAGGAAGAGGAAGAGAGTGTGAATTGTTTCTTTCTTCTTGAAATGGGGAGGGAGATCTGAAATTTTGGTGGAATGAATTTCGAAGTGGTTCGAAACTTCGAATTTTGGCGAGCTCCCGCGAAAATGGCGAAAAAAAGAGCGCTCAATGCGAAATTTGCTATGACCTGTGATGGTGACGGAGGGAGGAGTAGATTTTTTTAATAAAATTATTATATTTTATTATTATTTTGGAGCATTTCTATTAATAAAAATTTCATTATAATAACAAACAAGAATAATATAAATATAATTATTGCAAATAAATTCTACAACCACAAATCTACATTAAAATATTATTCTTATAATTGAATAAGAGAAATGTTAAAGAGCAAAATTAGGAAGATAATTTTTTATCATGACAAGATAGTCTGTGATTAATTTTTATTTCGAAATTTGATTAAATCAATTCTGACTAATCCAAAATGTTTAATATATGAAAGAGATTAGATTAAGAGATTAACAAAGGAAGGGTGTTTTGGGTATTTGTGTGCTCGGATCTTTATATGGAGATTTTGGGAAAGAAATTTATGAGAAGATGTGATTCGATATTAGTACAAAGATTTCAGCTGGAAGATGGAAATGCGTGCTTTGTACAATTGTACAGTGTTCAATTCAATTCAATTTCACAGAGTTTAGATCTTGTGCTACATGGTACATCACGCACAGAGAATTTAAATCATTCAATTGCATTATGTAAATAAATTTTAAAAATGCAAATTCTATTTGAATCAAATCACGATCGTTCGTTGCTTACAGTGCATTAATTTATAAGCACCTGATCCTACGAAACAGTGTAGCGCGGCACCAGATTCGGATCCGATTTCACGAGCTTTTCTCAATTCTCTATTCAGATCCTTTGCGGTGACTAGAGGTGTGATAAGGTCCCCGGGGGCGGACCCGCCCGTGACCCGACCCGTGCCCGACCCGTGCCCGTGGTAGACCCGTGCCCGTGGTAGACCCGTGCCCGTGGTAGACCCGTGCCCGACCCGTGAAAAATGGACCCACGGGTTTTGGGTGGGACGGGACGCCCTCTTGACCGTTGGACCCGTGCTAGACCCGACCCGCCGGACCCTTGACCCGACCCGTGCCTGACCCTTGACCCGACCCGTGCCCGACCCTTGGACCCTTGAACCCGACCCCCGGACCCGACCCCCCGGACCCGACCCCCGGACCCGTGATTGAAATGATAGAAATGCTTTATGTCACTTCTAAATTCAAAAAAAATCGAAAATATTCTCAGAAAATTCAAAAAATTTCAAATTTCAAATTTCAAATTCACCATACATCTCTATAAATAACACCCTCCACTCTCACTTATTTCACACATCTATCTCTCATTCTCTCTTTCAAATTCTCAATAATCACTACTCAATTCTCAATTTACTTTCATAATTTTAATATATAAGTTATAACTTCTAAGTTTATAATAATACTTTTAGATATATTAATTAGGTTTAAATTTTTAAATTGTTAATTTATATTTATTCTCTCATCATCCACCATCCGTGCAAAGGTACGTTTAAGATTTTAAGTTACAATTTACATTTAATTCTCGAATTTATATTTTTTTACGTAACAATTTTGATTCTTATCAAATTTTATTATTTCTAACTCACATTTTAATTCACATACAATTTATAATTCACATTTTTATTCTTTAATAACTTCTAAGTTACATTTTTTTATTTTCAATTGTAAATTAATTTATTAATTTATAAAAAAAATTCGACATATTTTTGAGTATTATGTGAACAAAATTTGACAATATTATTTGAGTATTATTTGAACAAAATTTGACAATACAATTTTTGTTCTTCTATTTTTAATTCACATTTAATTCACGCTTTTTTATTATTTCTAACTCACATTTTACAATATTATTTCTTTTTTTTCAATTTTAGATATGGCATCTCAAGAACCAAATCCTAGCATTTCGGTTGAAGAAACAATACGAAGGATGAGTGTTGAGCTATTCGGTGAGGATAATCCCCATCCCCCAACACAATATGCAAACATAAACCCCCAAACACATCCACAATTTTATCAACCACAACCACAATTTTATCCACCTCCACGACATGCAAACCTCCCATTATATCCTCAACACCCTTATTTAGCACAAGATGTTAATGTTCCACCGACTCAAGCCCCTCCACCAACGATTCAAACTCAAGCTGAAATTGTCCCTCCACCATCATCTGTCGACGAAAGTATTCCTCCATCGTCGCAGCCATCATCAAATCCATCGCCAGAAATCCAAGAAGTAGAAGTGGATCCGAGGCAAAAAAAAGAGAAAAACGACCGCGCCTAAATATGATGCACCATGGTGGCGTTTCTATGAAACAACTCATGATGCTGACGGAACTGTTTTGACTTTGAGGTGCAAGGTAAAAAATTGTAAATGTTTTTTCTATTACAAAAAGTCTAGCGGTATGAAAAATTTTAAAAAACATGTTGAAAGACATGAAGAAAATGGCGACGAACCACAAGAACAACCTGACCAACGGTTAGTCCAAAGTACTATTAACCCTGACGGTACGAGGACCTTGGCCAAGTATGATGAAAAGCGCATGTTAAGTGAAGTTGCTAGGTATATTGCCCAAAAAGAAAAACCAATTAGTATGGCTTGTTGTTCTAGTTTTGCTAGAAAAATAATAAAAGGCGCTGGTCAAGTAATGTACAAGCCATTTCACCACCGCAAAATAGTGGCCGAAGTCAAGAAACAATATTTAGAACGGAAAAATGAATTGTTAGCCATTTTTGGTTATGCAAACTATAATGTATCCATCACATCTGACTGTTGGTCCGCAGGTAAGGGTGGTTTAGGGTACTTTTGTATTACTGCACATTATATTGATGACAATTGGATTTTACAGAAACGAGTTTTATGTTTTCGTAATCTTGATTTTCCGCACAATGCACACGTTATTTACCAAGCCATAATTAATGTTTTGCATGAATTTAATTTAAAAAGAGATTTAGAAAACAAGATTTTTTCAATTTCTTTTGACAATGCTAGCAACAATATGAAATCTATTGATTATTTTTTAAGTGCATTAAATCCCATAATGAATGGGAAATTATTTCATAAAAAATGTGCATGTCATATTTTAAATCTCACCGTTAAAGCAGGTATTAAAACTGAAGGTACTAAAAATTTAATTTTTAAATTCAAAGATGGTCTTCATCACATTTTTTCAAATAATATTAGAAAACAAAATTTTCATGCATTGTGTTCACGCTTGGGCTTGAGTAATTTGATAGTTCCATGGGATGTCGATACCCGTTGGAACTCCACGTATAGATTGTTCCATCATTGTTTACCATACAAGAACGCAATAAATGAAATGTTGCGGAACTCAACCGAGGGGATACAACTGATGATGAACGAGGGAGAATGGAACCAATTGGAGAAATTGACAAACTTTCTACAAGATTTTTTTCAAAGCAACCGTCAAACTTTCATGCTCGTATACACCATCTGCACACGAGTTACTTCACCATCTATATTGCATCACCAAGGTATGTAATCTATATTTATGTTTGAAACAATCATCCTCTTTCTTTATCCATCTCTTATTCTCTTATATTTTTTTTTCTTCCAATGCTCTAAGGTCTATCGTCAGCTTGAAGATATAGAAGGGCTAGACCATAATTTGACTCCAATCGTTGAGGCAATGAGAGAGAAGTTTCTCAAGTATTGGGAAGAAGTACCTCCTATCACTATTATAGCGAACTGTCTGCATCCGGCCTTCAAAAAGAAGTACACAACAAGATTGATTCAGAAGTACAACCAGAATCTGAAGTTACCATACCATACGGTGGAAGTCGAAGTGACAACTTTATTCGACGGGAT
>CAXKVX010004972.1:0-13927 GCA_964058865.1 Eleocharis quinqueflora
TCATTAAAACACAACGAAGAAGCATAGATACATATCTAAGTGTTTCATGTCCGAGTACTTAATTTATGAGTTTTTTTCGATCAAAGTACTTAATTTATGGGTGATAACCATGAAATAAAATATCACAAATCATCTTACCCTATTGCGAGAAGTGTTCATTATCTGAGTATTTCATTTATGGGTGGTAACCATAAAAGAAAACACCACAAAACATCATATGCTACTAAGAAGTGTTTCTGATCATAGTACTTCATTTATGAGTGGTAATCTTTCAAGAAAATTCCACAACACGTCATATCTTACCACGAGAAGAGTATTTTTTCTGAGTACTTCATTTAAGTATTATAACCATTCATTAAAACACAACGAAGAAGCATAAATACCACTCTAAGTGTTTCACGTCTTAGTTCTTAATTTATGAGTGATTCTGGTCTGTGTACTTCATTTATGGATGGTAATCATTAAAAAAAATACCACAAATCATCATATCCTACTAAGAAGTGTTTCTGATCATAGTACTTCATTTATGAGTGGTAACCTTTCAAGAACACTCTACAAAGCATCATATATTACCACAGGAAGAGTTTCTTCTCCGAGTACTTCATTTAACTGTTGTAACCATTCACTAAAACACACGAAGAAGCATCGAGTACCACTATAAGTGCTTCATATACGTAATTTATGAGTGATTCTAATCAGTGTACTTCATTTATTGGTGGTAACCATTTATGAAACACCAGAAAGCATCGTACCGTACTGAGAAAAGTGTTTCTTATATGAGAACTTCATTCATGGGTGATAACCATTAAATAAAACACCACAAAGCATCATATCCTACTAAGAAGAGTTTCTGATCATTGTACTTCATTTATTAGTGGTAACCTTTCTAGAAAACTACGCAAGACATCATATCTTACCACGAGAAGAGTTTATTCTCCGAGTACTTCATTTAAGTGTTGTAACCATTCATTAAAACACAACAAAGAAGCATAGATACCACTCTCAGTGTTTCTTGTTCGAGTACTTAATTTATTAGTGATTTCGATCAAAGTACTTAATTTATGGGTGGTAACCATTAAATAAAACATCACAAAGCATCATACGCTACTACGAGAAGTGCTTCTTATCTGAGTACTTCATTTATGAGTGGTAACCTTTAAAGAAAAAACCACAAAGCATCATATGCTACTAAGAAGGGTTTCTGATCATAGTACTTCATTTGTGAGTGGTAACATTTCAAGAACACTCTACAAAGCATCATATATTACCACGAGAAGAGTTTTTTCTCCAAGTACTTCATTTAAGTGTTGTAACCATTCATTAAAACACAACGAAGAAGCATGGATACCTATCTAAGTGTTTCATTTACGAATACTTAATTTGTGAGTGATTTCGATCAAAGTACTTAATTTATGGTTCATAACCATTAAAAAAAACATCACAAATCATCTTACCCTATTGCGAGAATTGTTTAATATCTGAGTACTTCATTTGTGGGTGGTAACCATTAAAGAAAACATCAGAAAGCATCATATCCTACTAAGAAGTGTTTCTGATCGCAGTACTTCATTTATGAGTGGTCACCTTTCAAGAAAACTCCACAACGCATCATATCTTACCACGAGAAGATTTGCTTCTCCGAGTACTTCTTTTAAGTGTTGTAACCATTCATTAAAACACAACGAAGAAGCATAGATACCTATCTTAGTGTTTCATGTTCGAGTACTTAATTTATGAGTGATTTCGATCAAAGTACATAATTTATGGGTGATAACCATTAAATAAAACATCACAAAGCATCTTACCCTATTGCGAGAAGTGTTTAATATCTGAGTACTTAATTTGAGGGTGGTAACCATTAAAGAAAACATCACAAATCATCATATGCTACTAAGAAGTGTTTCTGATCATAGTACTTCATATGTGAGTGGTCACCTTTCAAGAAAACTCCACAACGCATCATATCTTTCCACGAGAAGAGTTTCTTCTCTGAGTATTCATTTAAGTATTGTAACCATTCATTAAAACACAACAAACAAGCATAGATACCACTCTAAGTTTTCTTGTGCGAGTACTTAATTTATGACTGATTCCTATCAAAGTACTTAATTTATGGGTGGTAACCATTAAATAGAACATCACAAAGCATCTTACGCTACTACGAGAAGTGTTTCTCATCTGAGAACTTCATTTATGGATGGTAAACACTAAAGTAAACACCACAATGCATCATATCCTACTAAGAAGTGTTTCTGATCATAGTACTTCATATGTGATTGGTAACATTTCAAGAACACTCTACAAAGCATTATATATTACCACGAGAAGAGTTTCTTCTCCGAGTAGTTCTTTTAAGTGTTGCAACCATTCTTTAAAACACAACGAATAAGCATAGATTCCTATCTTAGTGTTTCATGTTCGAGTACTTAATTTATGAGTGATTTCGATCAAAGTACATAATTTATGGGTGATAACCATTAAATAAAACATCACAAAGCATCTTACCCTATTGCGAGAAGTGTTTAATATCTGAGTACTTAATTTGAGTGTGGTAACCATTAAAGAAAACATCACAAAGCATCATATCCTACTAAGAAGTGTTTCTGATCATAGTACTTCATTTATGAGTGGTCACCTTTCAAGAAAACTCCACAACGCATCATATCTTTCCACGAGAAGAGTTTCTTCTCTGAGTACTTCATTTAAGTGTTGTAACCGTTCATTAAAACACAACGAAGAAGCATAAATACCACTCTAAGTGTTTTATGTTCGAGTATTTAATTTATGAGTGCTTCCGATCAATGTACTTAATTGATTGGTGGTAACCATTAAATAAAGCATCACAGAGCACCTTACCCTACTACGAGATGTGTTTCTTTTCTCAGTACTTCATTTATGTATGGTAACCTTTAAAGAAAACACCACAAAGCATCATATGCTACTAAGAAGTGTTTCTGATCATAGTACTTCATTTGTGAGTGGTAACATTTCAAGAACACTCTACAAAGCATCATATATTACCACGAGAAGAGTTGCTTCTTCGAGTACTTCTTTTTAGTGTTGCAACCATTCATTAAAACACAACGAAGAAGCATAGATACATATCTAAGTGTTTCATGTCCGAGTACTTAATTTATGTGTTTTTTTCGATCAAAGTACTTAATTTATGGGTGATAACCATTAAATAAAACATCACAAAACATCTTACCCTATTGCGAGAAGTGTTTAATATCTGAGTACTTCATTTGTGGGTGGTAAGCATTAAACAAAACATCACAAAGCATCATATCCTACTAAGTTGTGTTTCTGATCATAGTACTTCATTTATGAGTGGTCACCTTTCAAGAAGAGTTTCTTCTCCGAGTACTTCATTTTAGTGTTGTAACCATTCATTAAAACACAACGAAGAATCATAAATACCACTCTAAGTGTTTCATGTCCGAGTACTTAATTTATTAGTGATTCCGATCATTGTACTTAATTGATGTGTGGTAACCATTAAATAAAACATCACAAAGCATGTTACATTACTACAAGAAGTGTTTCTTATCTTAGAAATTCATTCAAGGGTGGTAACCATTAAAGAAAACACCACAATGCATCATATCCTACTAAGAAGTGTTTCTGATCATAGTACTTCCTATGTGAGTTGTAACATTTCAAGAACACTCTACCAAGCATCATATATTACCACGAGAATAGTTTCTTCTCCGAGTACTTCATTTAACCGTTGTAACCATTCACTAAAACACACGAAGAAGCATCGAGTACCAATATAAGTGCTTCATGTCCGAGTACTTAATATATGAGTGATTCCGATCAAAGAACTTAATTTATGGGTGATAACCATTAAATAAAATATCACAAATCATCTTACCCTATTGCGAGAAGTGTTCATTATCTGAGTATTTCATTTATGGGTGGTAACCATTAAAGAAAACACCACAAAGCATCATATGCTACTAAGAAGTGTTTCTGATCATAGTACTTCATTTATGAGTGGTAACCATTCTAGAAAACTCCACAAGACATCATATCTTACCACGAGAAGAGTTTATTCTCCGAGTACTTCATTTAAGTGTTGTAACCATTCATTAAAACACAACAAAGTAGCATAGATACCACTCTAAGTGTTTCTTGTTCGAGTACTTAATTTATGAGTGATTTCGATCAAAGTACTTACTTTATGGGTGATAACCATTAAATAAAACATCACAAAGCATCTTACCCTATTGCGAGAAGTGTTTAATATCTGAGTACTTCATTTGAGGGTGGTAATCGTTAAAGAAAACATCACAAAGCATCATATCCTACTAAGAAGTGTTTCTGATCATAGTACTTCATTTATGAGTGGTCACCTTTCAAGAAAACTCCACAACACATCATATCTTTCAACGAGAAGAGTTTGTTCTCTGAGTACTTCATTTAAGTGTTGTAACCATTCATTAAAACACAACGAAAAAGCATAAATACCACTGTAAGTGTTTTATGTTCGAGTACTTAATTGATTGGTGGTAAGCATTAAATAAAACATCACAGAGCACCTTACCCTACTACGAGATGTGTTTATTTCTCAGTACTTCATTTATGTATGGTAACCTTTAAAGAAAACACCACAAAGCATCATATGCTACTAAGAAGTGTTTCTGATCATAGTACTTCATTTGTGAGTGGTAACATTTCAAGAGCACTCTACAAAGCATCATATATTACCACGAGAAGAGTTGCTTCTTCGAGTACTTCTTTTTAGTGTTGCAACCATTCATTAAAACACAACGAAGAAGCATATATACATATCTAAGTGTTTCATGTCCGAGTACTTAATTTATGTGTTTTTTTCGATCAAAGTACTTAATTTATGGGTGATAACCATTAAATAAAACATCACAAAGCATCTTACCCTATTGCGAGAAGTGTTTAATATCTGAGTACTTCATTTGAGGGTGGTAACCATTAAAGAAAACATCACAAAGCATCATATCCTACTAAGAAGTGTTTCTGATCATAGTACTTCATTTATGAGTGGTCACCTTTCAAGAAAACTCCACAACGCATCATATCTTACCACGAGATGAGTTTCTTCTCCGAGTACTTCATTTAAGTGTTGTAACCATTCATTAAAACACAACGAAGAAGCATAAATACCACTCTAAGTGTTTTATGTCCGAGTACTTAATTTATGAGTGGTTCCGATCAATGTACTTAATTGATAGGTGGTAACCATTAAATAAAACATCACAAAGCATCTTACCCTACTACGAGAAGTGCTTCTTATCTGAGTACTTCATTTATGAGTGGTAACCTTTAAAGAAAAAACCACAAAGCATCATATGCTACTAAGAAGGGTTTCTGATCATAGTACTTCATTTGTGAGTGGTAACATTTCAAGAACACAAAGCATCATATATTACCACGAGAAGAGTTTTTTCTCCAAGTACTTCATTTAAGTGTTGTAACCATTCATTAAAACACAACGAAGAAGCATGGATACCTATCTAAGTGTTTCATTTACGAATACTTAATTTGTGAGTGATTTCGATCAAAGTACTTAATTTATGGTTCATAACCATTAAAAAAAACATCACAAATCATCTTACCCTATTGCGAGAATTGTTTAATATCTGAGTACTTCATTTGTGGGTGGTAACCATTAAAGAAAACATCAGAAAGCATCATATCCTACTAAGAAGTGTTTCTGATCGCAGTACTTCATTTATGAGTGGTCACCTTTCAAGAAAACTCCACAACGCATCATATCTTACCACGAGAAGATTTGCTTCTCCGAGTACTTCTTTTAAGTGTTGTAACCATTCATTAAAACACAACGAAGAAGCATAGATACCTATCTTAGTGTTTCATGTTCGAGTACTTAATTTATGAGTGATTTCGATCAAAGTACATAATTTATGGGTGATAACCATTAAATAAAACATCACAAAGCATCTTACCCTATTGCGAGAAGTGTTTAATATCTGAGTACTTAATTTGAGGGTGGTAACCATTAAAGAAAACATCACAAATCATCATATGCTACTAAGAAGTGTTTCTGATCATAGTACTTCATATGTGAGTGGTCACCTTTCAAGAAAACTCCACAACGCATCATATCTTTCCACGAGAAGAGTTTCTTCTCTGAGTATTCATTTAAGTATTGTAACCATTCATTAAAACACAACAAACAAGCATAGATACCACTCTAAGTTTTCTTGTGCGAGTACTTAATTTATGACTGATTCCTATCAAAGTACTTAATTTATGGGTGGTAACCATTAAATAGAACATCACAAAGCATCTTACGCTACTACGAGAAGTGTTTCTCATCTGAGAACTTCATTTATGGATGGTAACCACTAAAGTAAACACCACAATGCATCATATCCTACTAAGAAGTGTTTCTGATCATAGTACTTCATATGTGATTGGTAACATTTCAAGAACACTCTACAAAGCATTATATATTACCACGAGAAGAGTTTCTTCTCCGAGTAGTTCTTTTAAGTGTTGCAACCATTCTTTAAAACACAACGAATAAGCATAGATTCCTATCTTAGTGTTTCATGTTCGAGTACTTAATTTATGAGTGATTTCGATCAAAGTACATAATTTATGGGTGATAACCATTAAATAAAACATCACAAAGCATCTTACCCTATTGCGAGAAGTGTTTAATATCTGAGTACTTAATTTGAGTGTGGTAACCATTAAAGAAAACATCACAAAGCATCATATCCTACTAAGAAGTGTTTCTGATCATAGTACTTCATTTATGAGTGGTCACCTTTCAAGAAAACTCCACAACGCATCATATCTTTCCACGAGAAGAGTTTCTTCTCTGAGTACTTCATTTAAGTGTTGTAACCGTTCATTAAAACACAACGAAGAAGCATAAATACCACTCTAAGTGTTTTATGTTCGAGTATTTAATTTATGAGTGCTTCCGATCAATGTACTTAATTGATTGGTGGTAACCATTAAATAAAGCATCACAGAGCACCTTACCCTACTACGAGATGTGTTTCTTTTCTCAGTACTTCATTTATGTATGGTAACCTTTAAAGAAAACACCACAAAGCATCATATGCTACTAAGAAGTGTTTCTGATCATAGTACTTCATTTGTGAGTGGTAACATTTCAAGAACACTCTACAAAGCATCATATATTACCACGAGAAGAGTTGCTTCTTCGAGTACTTCTTTTTAGTGTTGCAACCATTCATTAAAACACAACGAAGAAGCATAGATACATATCTAAGTGTTTCATGTCCGAGTACTTAATTTATGTGTTTTTTTCGATCAAAGTACTTAATTTATGGGTGATAACCATTAAATAAAACATCACAAAACATCTTACCCTATTGCGAGAAGTGTTTAATATCTGAGTACTTCATTTGTGGGTGGTAAGCATTAAACAAAACATCACAAAGCATCATATCCTACTAAGTTGTGTTTCTGATCATAGTACTTCATTTATGAGTGGTCACCTTTCAAGAAGAGTTTCTTCTCCGAGTACTTCATTTTAGTGTTGTAACCATTCATTAAAACACAACGAAGAATCATAAATACCACTCTAAGTGTTTCATGTCCGAGTACTTAATTTATTAGTGATTCCGATCATTGTACTTAATTGATGTGTGGTAACCATTAAATAAAACATCACAAAGCATGTTACATTACTACAAGAAGTGTTTCTTATCTTAGAAATTCATTCAAGGGTGGTAACCATTAAAGAAAACACCACAATGCATCATATCCTACTAAGAAGTGTTTCTGATCATAGTACTTCCTATGTGAGTTGTAACATTTCAAGAACACTCTACCAAGCATCATATATTACCACGAGAATAGTTTCTTCTCCGAGTACTTCATTTAACCGTTGTAACCATTCACTAAAACACACGAAGAAGCATCGAGTACCAATATAAGTGCTTCATGTCCGAGTACTTAATATATGAGTGATTCCGATCAAAGAACTTAATTTATGGGTGATTACCATTAAATAAAATATCACAAATCATCTTACCCTATTGCGAGAAGTGTTCATTATCTGAGTATTTCATTTATGGGTGGTAACCATTAAAGAAAACACCACAAAGCATCATATGCTACTAAGAAGTGTTTCTGATCATAGTACTTCATTTATGAGTGGTAACCATTCTAGAAAACTCCACAAGACATCATATCTTACCACGAGAAGAGTTTATTCTCCGAGTACTTCATTTAAGTGTTGTAACCATTCATTAAAACACAACAAAGAAGCATAGATACCACTCTAAGTGTTTCTTGTTCGAGTACTTAATTTATGAGTGATTTCGATCAAAGTACTTACTTTATGGGTGATAACCATTAAATAAAACATCACAAAGCATCTTACCCTATTGCGAGAAGTGTTTAATATCTGAGTACTTCATTTGAGGGTGGTAATCGTTAAAGAAAACATCACAAAGCATCATATCCTACTAAGAAGTGTTTCTGATCATAGTACTTCATTTAAGAGTGGTCACCTTTCAAGAAAACTCCACAACACATCATATCTTTCAACGAGAAGAGTTTGTTCTCTGAGTACTTCATTTAAGTGTTGTAACCATTCATTAAAACACAACGAAAAAGCATAAATACCACTCTAAGTGTTTTATGTTCGAGTACTTAATTGATTGGTGGTAAGCATTAAATAAAACATCACAGAGCACCTTACCCTACTACGAGATGTGTTTATTTCTCAGTACTTCATTTATGTATGGTAACCTTTAAAGAAAACACCACAAAGCATCATATGCTACTAAGAAGTGTTTCTGATCATAGTACTTCATTTGTGAGTGGTAACATTTCAAGAGCACTCTACAAAGCATCATATATTACCACGAGAAGAGTTGCTTCTTCGAGTACTACTTTTTAGTGTTGCAACCATTCATTAAAACACAACGAAGAAGCATAGATACATATCTAAGTGTTTCATGTCCGAGTACTTAATTTATGAGTTTTTTCGATCAAAGTACTTAATTTATGGGTGATAACAATTAAATAAAACATCACAAAACATCTTACCCTATTGCGAGAAGTGTTTAATATCTGAGTACTTCATTTGAGGTTGGTAACCATTAAAGAAAACATCACAAAGCATCATATGCTACTAAGAAGTGCTTTTGATAATACTACTTCATTTGTGACTGGTAACCTTTCAAGAACACTCTAGAAAGCATCATATATTAACAAAAGAAGAGTTTCTTCTCCGAGTACTTCATTTAATTGTTGTAACCATTCATTAAAACAAAACGAAGAAGCATAGATACATATCTAAGTGTTTCATTTACGAATACTTAATTTGTGAGTGATTTCGATCAAAGTACTTAATTTATGGTTCATAACCATTAAAAAAAACATCACAAAGCATCTTACCCTATTGCGAGAATTGTTTAATATCTGAGTACTTCATTTGTGGGTGGTAACCATTAAAGAAAACATCAGAAAGCATCATATCCTACTAAGAAGTGTTTCTGATCGCAGTACTAAGAAGATTTGCTTCTCCGAGTACTTCTTTTAAGTGTTGTAACCATTCATTTTTACACAACGAAGAAGCATAGATTCATATCTAAGTGTTTCATGTACGAATACTTAATTTATGAGTGATTTCGATCAAAGTACTTAATTTATGGGTGACAACCATTAAATAAAACATGACAAAGTATCTTACCCTATTGCGACAAGTGTTTATTATCTGAGTATTTCATTTATGGGTGGTAACCATTAAAGAAAAAACACCACAAATCATTTAAGAAGTGTTTCTGATCATACTACATCAGTTGTGAGTGGTAACCTTTCAAGAACACTCTACAAAGCATCATATATTAGCACAATAAGAGTTTCTTCTCCGAGTACTTCATTTAAATGTTGCAACTATTCACTAAAACACACAAAGAAGCATCGAGTACCACTCTATGTGCTTCATGTACGAGTACTTAATTTATGAGTGATTTTGATCAGTGTACTTCATTTATGGGTGGTAACCATTAATGAAAATACCACAAACATCGTACCCTACTGGGAGAAGTGTTTCTTATCTGAGTACTTCATTCATGGGTGGTAAACGTTAAAGAAAAAACTCCACAAAGCAACATATCTTACTAAGAAGAGTTTCTGATCAGAGTACTACAATTGTGAGTGGTAACCTTTCAAGAACACTCTACAAAGCATCATATATTACCACGAGAAGATTTGCTTCTCCGAGTACTTCTTTTAAGTGTTGTAACCATTCATTAAAACACAACGAAGAAGCGTAGATTCATATCTAACTGTTTCATGTACGAATACTTAATTTATGAGTGATTTCGATCAAAGTACTTAATTTATGGGTGACAACCATTAAATAAAACATGACAAAGTATCTTACCCTATTGCGACAAGTGTTTATTATCTGAGTATTTCATTTATGGGTGGTAACCATTAAAGAAAAAACACCACAAATCATTTAAGAAGTGTTTCTGATCATACTACATCAGTTGTGAGTGGTAACCTTTCAAGAACACTCTACAAAGCATCATATATTAGCACAATAAGAGTTTATTCTCCGAGTACTTCATTTAAATGTTGCAACTATTCACTAAAACACACAAAGAAGCATCGAGTACCACTCTATGTGCTTCATGTACGAGTACTTAATTTATGAGTGATTTTGATCAGTGTACTTCATTTATGGGTGGTAACCATTAATGAAAATACCACAAACATCGTACCCTACTGGGAGAAGTGTTTCTTATCTGAGTACTTCATTAATGGGTGGTAAACGTTAAAGAAAAAACTCCACAAAGCATCATATCTTACTAAGAAGAGTTTCTGATCAGAGTACTACAATTGTGAGTGGTAACCTTTCAAGAACACTCTACAAAGCATCATATATTACCACGAGAAGATTTGCTTCTCCGAGTACTAAGAAGTGTTTCTGATTATACTACTTCAATTGTGAGTGGTAACCTTTCAAGAACACTCTACAAAGCATCATATATTAGCACAAGAAGAGTTTCTTCTCCGAGTACTTCATTTAAATGTTGCAACTATTCACTAAAACACACAAAGAAGTATCGAGTACCACTCTGTGTGCTTCATGTACGAGTACTTAATTTATGAGTGATTTTGATCAGTGTACTTCATTTATGGGTGGTAACCATTAATGAAAATACCACAAACATCGTACCCTACTGGGAGAAGTGTTTCTTATCTGAGTACTTCATTCATGGGTGGTAAACGTTAAAGAAAAAACTCCACAAAGCAACATATCTTACTAAGAAGAGTTTCTGATCAGAGTACTACAATTGTGAGTGGTAACCTTTCAAGAACACTCTACAAAGCATCATATATTACCACGAGAAGATTTGCTTCTCCGAGTACTTCTTTTAAGTGTTGTAACCATTCATTAAAACACAACGAAGAAGCGTAGATTCATATCTAACTGTTTCACGTACGAATACTTAATTTATGAGTGATTTCGATCAAAGTACTTAATTTATGGGTGACAACCATTAAATAAAACATGACAAAGCATCTTACCCTATTGCGACAAGTGTTTATTATCTAAGTATGTCATTTATGCGTGGTAACCATTAAAGAACAAACACCACAAATCATCATATGCTACTAAGAAGTGTTTCTGATCGTACTACTTCAATTGTGAGTGGTAACCTTTCAAGAACACTCTACAAAGCATCATATATTAGCACAAGAAGAGTTTCTTCTCCGAGTACTTCATTTAAATATTGCAACTATTCACTAAAACACACAAAGAAGCATCGAGTACCACTCTATGTGCTTCATGTACGAGTACTTAATTTATGAGTGATTTTGATCAATGTACTTCATTTATGGGTGGTAACCATTAATGAAAATACCACAAACATCGTACCCTACTGGGAGAAGTGTTTCTTATCTGAGTACATCATTCATGGGTGGTAACCGTTAAAGAAAACTCCACAAAGCAACATATCTTACTAAGAAGAGTTTCTGATCAGAGTACTACAATTGTGAGTGGTAACCTTTCAAGAACACTCTACAAAGCATCATATATTACCACGAGAAGATTTGCTTCTCCGAGTACTTCTTTTAAGTGTTGTAACCATTCATTAAAACACAACGAAGAAGCATAGATTCATATCTAAGTGTTTCATGTACGAATACTTAATTTATGAGTGATTTCGATCAAAGTACTTAATTTATGGGTGATAACCATTAAATAAAACATGACAAAGCATATTACCCTATTGCGACAAGTGTTTATTATCTGAGTATTTCATTTATGGGTGGTAACCATTAAAGAAAAAACACCACAAATGATCATATGCTACTAAGAAGTGTTTCTGATCGTACTACTTCAATTGTGAGTGGTAACCTTTCAAGAACACTCTACAAAGCATCATATATTAGCACAAGAAGAGTTTCTTCTCCGAGCACTTCATTTAAATGTTGCAACTATTCACTAAAACACACAAAGAAGCATCAAGTACCACTCTATGTGCTTTATGTACGAGTACTTAATTTATGAGTGATTTTGATCAGTGTACTTCATTTATGGGTGGTAACCATTAATGAAAATACCACAAACATCGTACCCTACTGGGAGAAGTGTTTCTTATCTGAGTACTTCATTCATGGGTGGTAACCGTTAAAGAAAACTCCACAAAGCATCATATCTTACTAAGAAGAGTTTCTGATCAGAGTACTACAATTGTGAGTGGTAACCTTTCAAGAACACTCTACAAAGCATCATATATTACCACGAGAAAATTTGCTTCTCCGAGTACTTCTTTTAAGTGTTGTAACCATTCATTTTTACACAACGAAGAAGCATAGATTCATATCTAAGTGTTTCATGTACGAATACTTAATTTATGAGTGATTTCGATCAAAGTACTTAATTTATGGGTGACAACCATTAAATAAAACATGACAAAGTATCTTACCCTATTGCGACAAGTGTTTATTATCTGAGTACTTCATTTATGGGTGGTAACCATTAAAGAAAAAACACCACAAATCATTTAAGAAGTGTTTCTGATCATACTACATCAGTTGTGAGTGGTAACCTTTCAAGAACACTCTACAAAGCATCATATATTAGCACAAGGAGAGTTTCTTCTCCGAGCACTTCATTTAAATGTTGCAACTATTCACTAAAACACACAAAGAAGCATCGAGTACCACTCTATGTGCTTCATGTACGAGTACTTAATTTATGAGTGATTTTGATCAGTGCACTTCATTTATGGGTGGTAACCATTAATGAAAATACCACAAACATCGTACCCTACGGGGAGAAGTGTTTCTTATCTGAGTACTTCATTCATGGGTGGTAACCATTAAAGAAAAGTCCACAAAGCATCATATCTTACTAAGAAGAGTTTCTGATCGGAGTACTACACTTACGATTGGTAACCTATCTAGAAAACTCCACAATGCATCATATCTTACCTCGAAAAGAGTTTCTTCTCTGAGTATTTCATTTAAGTATTGTAACCATTCATTAAAACATAACAAAGAAGCATAGATACCACTCTAAGTGTTTCTTGTTCGAGTACTTAATTTATAACTGATTCCTATCAAAGTAATTCATTTATGGGTGGTAACCATTAAATAGAACATCACAAAGCATCTTACGCTACTACGAGAAGAGTTTCTCATCTGAGAACTTCATTTATGGATGGTAACCATTAAAGTAAACACCACAATGCATCATATCCTACTAAGAAGTGTTTCTGATCATAGTACTTCATATGTGAGTGGTAACATTTCAAGAACACTCTACAAAGCATTATATATTACCACGAGAAGAGTTTCTTCTCCGAGTACTTCTTTTAAGTGTTGCAACCATTCTTTAAAACACAACGAAGAAGCATAGATACCTATCTAAGTGTTTCATGTCCGAGTACTTAATTTATGAGTGATT
>CAXKVX010004973.1:0-11823 GCA_964058865.1 Eleocharis quinqueflora
CTCCTTGACGGTGTTAAAAATTCAACAAACCAATTTCAATGCAGCATAACCATGAATTAGATTTTCTATTTCTACTAATGTACTTTGTAGCAATAATTAATCTTAGAATTATGCTAATGAACACCTCAATTATCCTGCACTATTAAAAGCTCCTTCTTTAAACATAATCGCAAAATAAGGAAATACTAAACTACACTACACGCTAATAAATCTCACTAGCAAAAGATATCACTTTGAGATAGTAAATATGACCCATTAATTATCTCGTTAAAAAGGTTCATCTGATGTGACAATCCATAAATGGCAATTCCATTGAAGTTTACTAAACCCTGACTAGTAGACTGGTAAATATATTCTAGCATGTTTAGTTCTGTCCTTTTTAAACCCCAGTAGTAAACAAAACAAATTGAAATACATAGTAAATTAGTAATACATTGTCATACCAACACATTTCATTTTACAGAGTAAAAACCACGTCCAACAAAAGTTTTCATATAAATGGTAAAAAGCTCCCGCAGCATTCATTTCAAGCATTGGACCCAAAGCCCTAAACCCCTATACCAGTATAAAATTAAAATATTTTTTAACATAAAAAACATACATTTTTAGCAAAGCTCCTGGGATAAAAAAACGACCAAAATAGGTATTGGGTTAAATGATTAGCAATATTCAATTCTCCTCAAATTCACGGTAAGCAAACATCTAAACCCCAAACCAGTTTCAGCTTAAGACCTAACCCCCAAACTAGCAGAGAGCAATGCGGTTTATATTAGCTTATTTCTTTCCATTTCCATCGATAAAACAGCACTGTACTAAAATCGCACAGAAGAAAAACCCTTTCTCTTTATCGCAAGTTCAAATTCCATCCAGAAAAAAAGGATCATCAATGAACAAAATCAATCGCATTGCATTCTATCAAAGCCCGATCAACGACGAAATCAATCCTAAGTCAAGTCCCCCTAGTGGATGTCACAATCTATATGCGTCGATACATCAAAATCAATCGTACCTTGCCATTGCTCCAGAGTCGGTCGAAGCGAAGGCACCTCAAAGTTTCTTTCGAAGGAAGCAGCTGCTCTCGACTCTCGACAGGACAGTGTGAACTTGCAAAAGCTTTTATAACTTGTTATCGGAGTCATTATGAGGCTTTCGGGTCTCTTTCCTTACTCCACTTGGTTAAGTAATCTCTGTGCAATCGGGATAGAGGATCGGGTTAGGATCTACACCCGGATCCAGTGGGTCCCACTTGGGGGCTATGAGTCACTGAGTTGGACTCCACGTTGGAAAAGTGGGTTCGCACCAAGAGTTTCGGACCGTTGTCTCGCTGGAAATTCTTAATCGTCTCCAGTTTAAATGCCTCCATTGTGGACAATGTACACTGTTAGCGTGCAGCTAAAGCTTGCTCAACTGTTGAGGGTACTTGCGTTGACTGGAGAAGATATTTCGTATGCAATAACTGGGAATTTGTCTGTTCTGAATTTCTGACCTCCCACTTTGCAGAACCCCAGATGTACAGCGAAGCTTAAAACCCTCAACCTGCTTTCTTTCTTCTTGCCCAAGTTTACTCATTAATTATACTTTTATGAATTACGGTTGAAGTAAATAAATGTAATTAAGCAAAAACTTGCTTACTCAAGATATTAATACATTGGGTATATATAGTTAATTTATATCTTTCAATTTTTGAAAATTGGTGAAACGTGATTCTTCGATAAATACAATAAAATTGAAAAATTGAACGTTTCAGATGAGATAGAAAATACAGTGTACTCATATTTTGAAGTATACAAAATTTTGCCTTGAGTAAAAAGTTAAAGTAGTGGTAAATTGTTGTGAATCTAAAATGTTGTATAGAAATATATAAAATAAGAATATTCCAGATAAATAATAAAACATTCAAGTCTGGAACTTAAATGCGAAATATCTAGGATTAAGATAAAAATGACATATAAAATATGGAAAAAAACTTATGTACACTAAAGATATGATTAGAATCAGGGAACTTAATTTTAAGCAATTTTAGAAATATCAGGGTCTAATTTGCAATTGCAATTAATTTTAACAAATCAAGCACAAGCAATTTCTAAACTGAATTGATTATGAAAATAAATAGGTAGAGTTTAGAAAATGCAAACAAAGCAATTCAAGAGACACAAGAATTTTAACGGAGTTCGGATATTGACGATCCTACTCTCCGGACTTTCGACTCTCCTGACACGGTAAAAAGATCGAGCTAATTCACTAGATAACACAAGTGAATTACAACTTGAAATTGGAGGTCTTTGCACCAACCCTAACGAGAACTCGATCTCGCTTACACACACCGATGAAGAACCGAGCCAACGAAAAACAAAGGAACAAAAGATACAATCAGAATAGATGATAAGATAATAAACACTCAATATAATATCTCAATGAGTTTAGAATAATTAAGATCAATGAGATTGAGTCTTTGAGATAAGGTTTTGCTATGTGTTTCAAGCTCGACAATGGTGGAACAAAGAATTTTACAATGTAGAGTTGTTTTTGAAGAAGGGTTCCTTTTATAGAGAGCTTGAAACACTTGCATTTTTGGCTGAATTCATTTAAACGTTATACAACGGCCAAAATGTTACATAACGTTTTGCCCTTGAATTTGACCGTTGGAGCTGTCAGAATTCGACAATTACATTTTTAATTTTGACTTAAAACGTTATATAACGGTTCAAAATATTACACAACGTTTTATCAAAATATCTGAAAAACAACTGGCAGAAATATGACCGTTATTTTGAATTTTGTCTTGCAAAACGTTGTATAACCTTATGAAACGTTACATAATGTTTTAGCAATATTCAAAACACTTGTTCTGCCTATTTCAAACGTTACACAACTGAGAATTGTCAATTTAAATTTTATGAAACGTGGCTTTTCTGGCCTGTTTCGATTTCTGGGCCATGTGGCCTTCTTTTATTCTATTTCGGTTTTTGAGAAGTGTATTTACCAATGTAAATATTTTTCTGCTCATAAATAAATTTTATTTTTTCTGAAAATAAATAATGATATTATTGTTTTGTTGGTATTTAAGAAATAAACACAACATATCTACTTAATGAAAAAATGCTAAAAAAATTATGATCCATTCGCAATAGCCGGAGAAATTTATTCCTATTTTGTGAAAAAAAACAAGATAATAAGTATTGGGTGAGATTATGGTGCTTGCGCAAGCACCATAGTTTTGCTCATAAGTATTTTCTTTTGAAGAACTCCCTAAAAAACAAACATAAAATTAGGTACACGAAAGAAAAAAAAAAGGAAAATGTTTCGCGGATCCCAACTTCGATACCGTCAGCGATACCAACTGGACACGTCCAATTGAGTTCCGACGAAAATTTGTTTTACTTATGATGCATATTGTTTTCGTTATTATGCATGTTGTTTTTGTTATTGTGCATCTAATAACATGCATAACAGTTAAATACTAATGATTTATATGCTAAGTTCAATATGTTTTTTTTGTTCTATTTATGATTTATTATGAAAATTTGTTTTACTTATGATGCATATTGTTTTCGTTATTATGCATTTTGTTTTTGTTATTGTGCATCTAAAAACACGAATAATAGTTAAATACTTATGATTTATATGCTAAGTTCATTATGTTTTTTGTTATACTTATGATTTATTATGTTTTCGTTATTATGCATGATGTTTTTGTTATTATGCATGTTATTTGTATTATTTTGCATGTTATTTACTTGCATAATAATAAAAAATAACATGCACAATAACAAAAACAACATGCATAATCACTAGAACAACTTTTCAAAATAAATGCAACTGGATTCGTCCAGTTCGCATCAATGAGAGTAGCGATCAGCGTCGGTGAGCGTAGCGACATTCGTTTTCAGTGGAGCGTCCGATCAATTATATGCATAATAACAAAAACAATATGCATAATACAAAAAACAACATGCATCATAAAAACAACAACATGCAAACTGAATTCAACTGGATCTGTCCTGTTGATATCGATGGTGGTATCACTGAAGGTATCGATATATCAGCTCCCAATAAAAAATCCTCCAATTAGCGATGACAGATTTAGTTTGACTTTAATTTTTTTGTGAAACAAGAGAGCCCTCTACTGCTCTCGGCATTTATATATTACTTAAAATTTGATACGTACTCGAAGAACTAGAAATAGACACTCCTCGAAAATTAAATTTGATTCAGTCTTTAGTTACTTCTTGGCGAAAATTTAGTACAATTTTAATTTCATCATTTAATTAATTATCATAAAGATTTTAAATTCCTAGTACATTTTATAAGTTGGTCTACAAAAAGTTTTAAATTTTATGTATTTCTATATGCTATTATTAATATAATAGTTAGTTTTAAGAATTTTTTTGAATACATCAAAGATAGATACACTAGATAATTCAAATCACTTCAGACCGTTAAATATATCAAGATTCACACTATATGTCAAGATCTAACGGTTCAAAGTGACTTGATTTGAAGTATCTAGTGTATTTATTTTTGATGTTACTAGAATTTTCCCGTGGTAATCTAACTTAAGATATAATTGTATGAAAAGAAATATTAATTGACTTGTGCGAGCCTCTGAGAGCTAAATTTATCGGGTTCCACATTTAAATGCATGAAAAATTAGAGAATATTGATGCATTTAGAAGTCCCAGAATAACTGTCTATTTTCAGATTTGTCTACCTAATTCGTTCCGAAAATAGGAAGGCCTACTCTTGCACCATGCATCCCTATATATGTAGATAGAGAGACAGATTCTTCCAATCCCCGATTCTAGTGCACGTCTAAACTTGTGTTTGCTTCTCTAGCTAGCACATCTAAGGCTTCTCTTCTCAATATATCATGTCTCTTCTTCCCTTCATGGTACCTCCAACGATGGAATTTCGACGTAGTTTCACGATCAAGGTGCGTTTTTCACCTAGGCTAGCTAGGATTTTAGATGTGTGATTCATTCTTTCTGTCAAGTTATGATCTCTTGCTAAGAATTTACCTTTATTTTTCCTTCTTTTAAGTAAGGTCGACTAAGGACACATTTAATTCGAGCTTGATAGGTTTTCGTGAATTTAATTACATAGCTTGTTAATTAATAAGCATGCTTGAATAGTATGTTAGAATACAAAATGAATTTTAGATTATTATTTTTGCATCATTTAAGATATAATAATTACATATAGTTTCATCTTTTTTGTATGCGGCGATAACTCTTTTGTATGTGTTAGTTTTTGCAAAGAAAGTCGGAAGGTACAATGAAGCAGGAGCCAATATATTGTCCCAACAATTTTGTCATTCTTTTCTTTTGATATGGTTAATTATACACAATTTCTGTGAATGTTTTGCGGCAATATCAGATTGATGCAAAGCACTGAAGCAATAAGCTAGGGTAGAGATCTGGTGCTGTAGATGAATTTAATTAGCACTATTGTATCTCTTTTGTGACGGGTTTATTGCAAAATTAATATGTACTATAATAGATATGTCAACTAATTTGATTATATTAAAATTACAAGAGGAGAAAAATTAAGTTTGATGGGTTAAACTTCATAAACTCTTGCAATTTTGTTATTGAAGACGCTCTTTATATTAGATGTCAGGCCTCACATTCATCTTTGAAAGTTACTTTAGATATTCTGTGGCATAAGTCTAACTAAGTCACAAAAACTATAGTAATAACACCTATGAAAAAAGGCCATCACTAGAAAAAATAACAATAATTCATCTTTGGTTCTAAAAGAATTGTGTATATTACATAGTAGTTGGATTAGTTGATTAATCTGTGGCTTTTCTGACATTTGGTAGGTCAAGAATGGTGACTCCCTCAAGAGGCTTACTGCTTATGTCACTGGAAACAATTTGGATCTGAGCATTGCCAAGCTGAGGGAAAAAATCATCCTGGCTTTTAACCTGAGTCCATCTGCTGATTTCATTATGACCTATAGTGACATAGACGGCGATACTGTCAAGCTAGATGATGACGAGGACCTACGTGATGCTGCCATTAGCCAAAAGTTAAACCCTCTGAGGATAAATGTTCAGCTGACGTCCCAATTACGCAATGATGCTCCTCCAGCTGAACCTAAACCAAATGCTGCAAACTCAACCCGTCGACGTTTGCTCGAAAATTTGAGTCTGATTGGTTCTTCACTTGATGATCTATTCATCAGCTCTTCCCCTCGTGATTTTCTTCTCACTAAACGGTCAACACAGGATACAGCACAAGCTTCTCGGCCATCTAATGTTCCTTCTAGTAGCTCCTCAAGCCCAGCCAGTGTTACAAAAGCCACCGCACCTACAGCTTCTTCAGAACCAACAACGACAACGACACCTGCTGCTAAAAAATGCAAAGAGCCAAAGATGGTGCCGGGCTTCGACAAGGAGTGGTTCCCATTCCCTAAAGATGGTATAAAGCCTACTAACTCTTGTGACAAAGAGTGGTTTCCAATCACTAAAGATGCAAAGGAAAAAGCAACTTCTGAAAGGCAATACAAAGGGAAAGCTGTCATGCAGAATGCCTCGCACAAAGGCCCTTTTTATGCGCCGCAACCTGGGCCACATCCACATATGCGACATGACCCGCAACAGATTGCATTGCTGAAAGGTTCAATGTTGGGACCACAACCTGGATCTCCTCCATCTATGCACAGCCCGTATCACCGTGTATTCCCATTAATTGATGATCTTTTCTCTTTTAATGAACCACTACCATCACCTCCTCCAGTATTTGATTTTCCTGTCGACAAGGCTTTTTTGAGCCATGTGAATGGGAATGCGGATGCACCCTCATCAGACGTACCTCCTTATCCTACAAGGCAACACTACAAGGAAGACGGGTACAAGAGCATGTTTGAGGCATGCCTTTGGGAGATCACATGTGATGGTTGCAATGAAAAAATATTTGTTTCACCATGCTACAAGTCCATTGTGTAAGCTTCTAGTTTATTTCTTTCATGTGGCATTTCAATTGCTCTATAATCTGCTTTTAACATTGGTTCCTTTTACAGGAATGATGACCATTATTTGTGTGCCAATTGTTTCACTTTCACACACTTTGGCAAGCCAGATGAGTACGGCCGAATCGGCTATCCCACCCCTTCCAGGATGGCCAAAGATTTCAATGCCGAAACGACCGATGTTCAAGGTACCTCTGAACCAATTGTGACGATTACAGCCTCCAATGACAAGTCTACACTTCATGAAACTCGAGTTGCTGTTATTGAGCCTGAGACCAACACTGTAAACATATCCAGCACTTCCATTCCTCCGACAGTATCCGACCCTCTGATCACTGACGTCATTTCTCCAACCTTAGAAACCGTACTAGATCCGAGGCACTCTGTGCCAATGCTGGAAGTGGTACAGGACAATGAGGATATACTGCTGTGTATGGAGGATCCGTGTGACTTCTCTGAATGTGAATGGGATTCACTCCTTGAGGAGATTGAGGAGGTGAGGAGAATAATAGATTGATGGCGAACCACAGAATTGGTTTAATTTTTTAGAAACAGAACTCTCCCTGTAGGGATTTTTTCAGGCAAAAAAACAAGAGCTGTAATAAAATAGATATTCCAAAATAAAGATTTTATTACAAATTATACAGCTTACATGAATGGATTCCTTATCCTTGCTTTTATCCAAAAGTTTCAAGTGATATAGTTACTAGCAATGTTCCTCATTTTGCGTCGATAATGAATGAATATCGATCTCATCATAACCTCATATATCTATATAACGTCATAATTTTCATCACACTGTAAATCTTATAAATGGTTTTATTATATACATTTTACTTCTATTATTGTAGTTGTGTTAGTATGCGTTATCTAGTTTCATCTATATATATTTTTTGTGGTTTATATACTTCGTGTTGAATACTTGAAAGGGATGATTAAAAAATAGAAGGACAGCACAAACGGAATGTTTATATATGAAAGTTATGATATTTTAGAAAACAAATAAACAAAACACATTTATATTTTCATCACACTTTGTAAATCTTATATTAATGGTTTTCTACATACATTTTACTTGTATAATTAATTGTACTTCTGTTAGTATGCGTTATCTAATTTCGTTTTGATATGGTTATGTTATACCCATTTCCTGTGAATTAATGTTTTGGTATGAGTCTAAAGGCAACTGTAAAGAATCAGAAAGGGAGAAAGAATTTGCAAAATTGGATTCTTATTTTCATTTCATCATCGTTTCATTCAGCGGCTTACACTATTTATAACAGAAACAGAAACTGTAAAAGTTACACTTAGTCCCTATAACTTTCCAAAATTCTAAACTGATCCTAACTAACTTCTAACAGCTATGCTGTTTGGTCTATCCATTTGAGTCTGATTCTTTCATCTCCAGTGCATCAAATACTTCTGTTTCTACAGCCCCCCTCAAGCGTAACGGGTCCTCAGAAACCGTAAGCTTGATTGCCAAATCTTTGAATCGTGGAGATGGTAAACTTTTGGTGAAAATGTCCCCAATTTGATCTGCAGAGCAGATAAATTGAACAACAAGTTTCCCTTGAGTGAGCTGTTCTCTTACAAAATGAAAATCTAGCTCAATATGTTTTGTTCTCGCATGAAATACTGGATTTGCAGCTAGAAAGGTGGCACCAAAGTTGTCACACCAGAGATTTGGTTTTGTTGAGAGTGTAACACCCAATTCTCCCAGTAAGGACTGTAACCACATTATTTCTGACGTAGCCATGGCCATACTCCTATATTCTGCTTCTGTTGATGATCTGGCAACAGTTTGTTGCTTCTTAGATGACCAAGACACAATGTTTTTGCCAAGAAAGACTGCATAGCCCGTGGTTGACCTCCTATCATCTAGGCATCCAGCCCAGTCAGCGTCTGTGTAAGCATTGAGTGATAAGGAGATGGATTTGTGCAGTTCAATGCCATGATGAATTGTACCCTTGAGATACCTCAAAATCCTTTTAACAACTTGCCTGTGAATGTCAGTAGGTGATGACATGAATTGAGCCACTTTGTTAACAGCAAAAGAGATGTCTGGCCTGGTCAATGTTGCATATTGGAGAGCACCTACAGTCATTCTGTACTCTTGAGGGTCTGTTAGTGAAATGCCTGCCAGTTTGGACAGCTGTTGACCAGGTTGCATAGGAGATTTGCAAGGCTTAGCTCCAGACATATTGGTTTTATGCAGTAGACCACTTTGTTAACAGCAAAAGAGATGTCTGGCCTGGTCAATGTTGCATATTGAAGAGCACCTACAATCATTTTGTACTCTTGAGGGTTTGTTAGTGAAATGCCTGCCAGTTTGGACAGTTGTTGACCAGGTTGCATAGGAGATTTGCAAGGCTTAGCTCCAGACATATTGGTTTTATGCAGTAGACCAGTGATGTGCTGAGTTTGTGTGAGGAAAATTGAGGTAGAGCAGTGTGACACTTGAATACCCAAGAAGTAGTTAAGTGTCCCTAAGTTCTTGATTGAAAATCGATTTGCTAATGTCTCCATTAGAACTGAAATTTCCTTTTTGTTGTTGCTTGTGATGACAATGTCATCCACATAGATGAGTACATAGAGAATTACCCCTTTGCTATTAAGCACAAACATTGAATTGTCTGATTGAGAACATTTGAATTGAAGATCAATGAGACAAGTTTTGAGTTTGTGGAACCAAGCTCTTCGGGCTTGTTTCAATCCATATAGAGCCTTCTTAAGTAAACATACTTTGTTTGGATGTAAGGAATCAATGAATCCAGGGGGTTGAGCCATATACACAGTTTCTTGTAAATCTCCATGAAGGAATGCATTATTCACATCTAGTTGATGAATGTGCCAATTTGAAGCTAGGGCAATGGTGAGAACAACTCGAATTGTTGTCGGTTTGATCACTGGGCTAAAGGTCTCATAGTAGTCCAAGCCTTCTTTTGTGTGTACCCTTTAGCTACTAATCTTGCCTTGTGTCTCTCAATGGTACCATCTGCCTTTTTCTTAATTTTGTAAAGCCATTTACAGCCAATGATATTTGCATCTCTTGGAGGATCAACCAGTACCCATGTTTTGTTTTTGGCTAGTGCATCTAATTCATTAGCTATGGCTGCTCTCCATTGACTGTGCTTTGAAGCTTGAGAGTAGCATGTTGGTTCAAGATCATTGTTCACAGTGGTAATAGGATGTTTGGTTGCATTGTAGACGTGATGTTGAGGGAATCTTTTTGGTTTCAAGTTATTAGTGTGAGATCTTGTCACCATTTGATGAGTGCTGTTTGACCTTGAGGGTAAAATGGTCACATTATCATTTGGAGATTCCACTGGTGAGGGAGTTTGAGTATTTGGTGAAGGTGGTACAGTAAGAGTCTCTCGTTGATTGGGTAAAACTTCCAGTATGTGAGGAATGAAAGTTTCATTGTTGCTGCCTACATTGTCAGGTTTTGAGTTGCTGTCCATTTGAGCAAAAGGGAATACTGTTTCATTGAAGATCACATGTCTTGAAATGTATAGTCTTTGAGATGAGATGTGATAACATTTGTATTCTTTGTGCACTGAGGAATACCCAAGGAACACACAAAAATCTGATCTAGGTTGAAGTTTATTGCTGTTATAGGGTCTGAGCAGTGGAAATCACTCACATCCCAGTGAAGGAATTGATAGTTTGGTGCTTCATTGAACAGTTTCTCAAAAGGTGATATTTGATTATTTGGGGAAGTAGGCAGCCTATTGGTCACAAACATTGTGCTCTCAAAGCTAGTGTCCCAATATGGTAAAGGAATGGATGCATGATGCATACTAGCAAGGGCTAACTCTCCACTAAACCATTTTGCTCAGGTGTATAAGGGCATGAGATGTGAAAAGTAATCTCTGAAAATTGTGTTTGAATGGGCTTAAATTATGTACCCCCATCACACTGCAAGATCTTGATTTGTTGTGAGAGAAGGTTTTCTACTTTTGTTTTAAACTGATGAAACATTGCAGGCACCTCAGATTTTGTTGCACAAAAGTAAATCCAACTAAACCTTGAAAATTGATCTCTAAAAAGTACATAATACCTCTTTCCTAAGTGTGACACTACATGAGATGGCCCCCACACATCAGTGTGAACTATGTGTAGAGGATGCTTAGCAATAGAAGAAGATAATTGAAAGGGCAATTTATGAGCCTTTGATTTATTACAGTTGCTACAAAATGAAACTAAAGACCTAGAACTTGGAATTTTATTCTGTTGTTGAAGAAGCGTGATGATCTGAGGTGAGCAATGTGCCAATCTAGCATGCCAGAGGTCAACTGAGTTTGTTGTAACATGAACTTCATGATGTGGAGGTCCAAGGTGAAGTGCATGCAAGCCATTACATATTGAGCCATGCATCAGTATGCTGTGAGTTGTCAGATCCTTCACAAAACAAGAGTTGCCAGTGAATTCTACTGAAATTGAGTTGTCTTTCAGCAATTGAGATATGCTCAGTAGATTTTTGGTCAGTTGTGGTACACAAAGTATGTTTCTTAGGTGCAATTGACCATTAGAGGAGACAATAGAAGATGTACCAGTGTGAGTTATATTTAAACCTGAGCCATTTCCTATATAAACCTTGTCAGTGCCAAGATAAGGCAAGCTTGAATAGGTTGTTAATGTCAGGTGTGACATGAGTTGAAGCACCTGAGTCAAGAAACCAGGTTGATTGAGAAGGTGCTGCAGTTGAGGGTTCAGCTATGAGTGCTTGTTGCTGTTGAGTTTGAGTCTGAGGAATAGTTTGAGAGTTTGGCCCAATGTATGAAATATCGAATCTATGATAACATTTGAGTGTTGTGTGCCTCCATTTAGCACATATCTGACAGGTGG
>CAXKVX010004974.1:0-10932 GCA_964058865.1 Eleocharis quinqueflora
GAAACAAAGAACAAAAAAAATAAAGATGACCAATTGAAAATAATAATAGCAAGAAATACTTTTCTATTTCTTAAAATGTAATGTTTGATTATTATAATTTATTTCTTATTTTCTTTGTTAAAAATATTGTAATCTGCAATTTTTTTAAAATATCTTAAGAAAAAAATTTAATATTCGTTTTTTTATTTTCAAGACGCGGCGAAGCCGCGAGCCATTATCTAGTTATTATAATATTATAATATTATATTATTATTAATATATTATTATAATATTTATTGTTATTATTATATTATTATTATAACCTTATAATTTTATTATATTATTATTATAATATTATTATTATATTTAATTTTATAATTATATTATTATAATAATATTATTATATTATATATTGTTATAATATAATTATTATATTATTATATTTTTATATTATTACAATATTATTATATATTATTATTATAATATATTAATATAATATTATTATAATAATATTATTACACTATAATAATATTATTATTATAATATAATAATAATATAATAATATTATATTATTATAATATTATGATATTATTATATTAATTATTATTATTATTTTATAATAATATAATAATAATATTATAATAATAATATTTTTATAATATAATTATTATATTATTATATATTATTATATTTTTATATTATTATATATTATTATAATATTTTTTATATATTATTATAATATTATTACACTATAATAATATTATTATATTTATGTAGTTATATTATTATAATATTATTATATTATTATAGCAATATTATATTTATTGTTATTATTATATTATTATATTTATCGTTATAATATTATTATATTTATTATTATTATAATATTATAATACTATTATTATTATAATATTATAATACTATTATTATTATAATATTATAATATTATTATTATTATAATAATATATTATTATTATATTATTTTACTATAATAATATTATTATATTATAATTATAATATTATTAAAACTATAATAATATTATTATGTTATTACAATATTATTATATTATTATATTTATTGTTATTATTATTTTATAATAATATAATATTTAACAATAATATAATAATATTATTATAATAATATATTAATATTATTATAATAAAATAATTATAATTATATTATTATAATTATAATTATATTATTATAATTATAATTATATTATTATAATATAATTATATTATTATATTAATATTATTATATTATTAGTTTTAATATCACCCTTCAACTATTCTATTCCAAATCACAAGTGCCAAACAACATGGAATAGTCTATTCTACCACTCTTCCAAAATCACACTATTCTAGCTCTATTCTACTTTTTTAGCTATTCTTGCTCTATTCCTTGAAATGCCAAACGGACCCTAAGATTGTGACTTGTGTAAATTCGTGTAGCTATGTTGATTGGACCTTGAAAACGAGTTGTTTAATTCGTTACATGATTTTTAGAAATCCATTAATGTTAATTTAGTTAGTTAGTTGATTTATTATCAGTTAAAAATTGTGAAACTTATATATAAGTTGATACATTCATCATATTAATTTATAAAGTTTGCATATATATGCACCATATATATATGCGAGCATGGCTAAAATAATATGCATAGTACACCACATAACGTACTATGTGGTCATTTGTATTTAATTTGGTCATTAAATTGATATTTAAGTTTCTCAATAAATTCTTCATATCAAAATCTTGTAAGAAATAAAATTTCGTGATTTTTAGAGCTTTCTTGCTATTTTTTAAATAATTTTTAAAAATAGCCCAGAAATGGCACTTTTGTAGTATTAAATCTGGACTGTTTTTAAAAAATATTTAAAAAATAGCAAGAAAGTTCTAAAAATCACGAAATTTGTTTTCCTACAATATTTTCATATGAAGAATTTATTGAGCAACTTAAATCTCAATTTATTGACCTATATATATATGCATAGTACAAAATGGGGTGTACTATGCATATTATTTTAGCCATGCTCTATATATGCTTATATTTTATTTGCATATACAATTATGCATATGTATTATTTTATTTTATTCTAAGCTTTTATTTTGTGTATAAATATTGGTTTGTACAATTAAGTTTTTATTTTGTGTACAACTATTTTTATCTTATATATGTACATTTATTTGGATTTTAAATGGTTAAAAAATTTACGAATTTCACAAAAACGATTAAAGAATTAATCTTTTGTACAAGTTTTTGTTAAGTGCATGTTGATCTAATTGTGCTAAAAAGGCTATTAATCAACTGCTAGAAGTTTGATGAAGACCAACCATTGAATTGGGCTCAAAACAAGTTTTGGAATGAAGATTTTACCTCAGCCACCACGACGGTATAAACAAGCGTCGTTATAGGTCTGAGAAAGTTGCGAAGGATCAGATTATCCCAGACACACCTCGCGATGATGACTTGAAGAAGCGTTGGGATGCTTAGGGAGCTGTCAGGACGTTTTAGTAAAGCGTCGTGACGACTCGCTGGTTAAAGTGTTGACCTTTTAAGTGACACAAGCTTGAAGACATTTTGAAATTTTTTTTGAGCTGTCACGACAGTTCCCAGTACCGTTGTGACGGGTGGTGGTTCTGAAGTAGCTCTGAGCTGTACAAGCATTAAAGCAATCAAAGAGAGCTGACAACTTCTTCCCCAAGCATTCAATTAGTCATTGTTAGAGCTTTGAGTGTTGACTAGAATAATCAATTGTCTAAATTGTGTAATCTCTTATTTTAGATCCCTGTGTGATCTTTTGTTTTGGTTGTAGATCTGTGAAGGATCTGTTTTTAAAGGCTCTCACTTTGTCTTTTGTGAAGGGAGTGAGGGATAGAATTTGTTGTAGTCTTGTAAACACATGTTTCTTATATTATATTTCAGTCCGGAGGTGCCGTGAAGTAGGCTTTTAATAATGGGGCGGGTCGGGTACCCGTGGATCCAACCGTCCGGATCCACGGGTACGGCGGGTCCACGGGTACGACAGGGCGGGTATGCACGGGTCTGAACCCAAAACCCCCGACCCGTGATAAACTCGGACGGGTAGGGTCCGTCCAACTTTTTTATTTTTTCGATTTTTTTTATTTTTTTTGAATTTTTGAATTTAAAACTGCACATTATTTTAATATATATATATATTTTCGATTTTTTTTTGAATTTTTTTGAATTTTTTTGAATTTTTTTTTTGTATTTTTTTGAATTTTTGCACGGATCCACCGGTCGGGCGGATCTTGGGACGGGTCGGGCACAGATTTAGACGGGTTTGGAGGATTTGGGACCAACCCGACCCGTGATAGATCCGTGGATCCGGGCACGGACGGGTAGACCCGCCCGGATTTTTTTAAAACCCTACCGTGAAGTAAGCATTGCGAAATTTTGATCAAACCACTATACATCTCATGTCAAATCTCTCTAACTCTATATTTTATTTTCTTGCAATCCTTAATTGCTCATTCTTCAAGTTCTTGTGATTAGAATGTGTAGCAGTAGAACTGCTAAAGCAAGACCTTGATAAACTTACTTTTGGTAACTGAATTGTTATACGCTTCGCGCATAATTTGATCTCTCTTAAGCTCTATATTCTACAGTGATATATACTAATATACATAACATGAAATTCTATACAAAATCAGTATTAGAAATCAACATGTTCATAACATTTTCTCATTTTTCTGACATCGTTAATTATTTACAACAACAATAGAATTGATGTTCAATATAGAAAAGGAAAACTTACATTCCAAGTTAGTAGAATTAGATAATAATTAAAAAAAACCTATATAAGAATCAACAGAAATTAATACAATAATTGTCACTTATATGAGACATATTCTTTTATTTACAAACATCGATCAGCAATTTTTTCAAAGAAAAATGCTAAAAATTCGCAATAAGAATAAATTTTATAATTTTCTCAAGAGATAAAAAAACAGTCAAGCCAACAAGATATTGTTATAAAAATATGTTACCATAAATATAAAGTTATGAACTAACGAATACACGCTTGAAAATAAGACAAAAAATGCTTCAAGAACTAAAGCGCCAATATAATCAATTTGACCAAGGAAGTCGACATATCTAAATATCTTCATGGATCGATGATATGTTCATATGCTCATAAATTCTGCTGAATCACGAGTCACGAGTCACGAGAAACAAACAACACAGGCGCTAGCGCCAGATCCAACTTCAATTCAAAATACTTGAAAATTTGAAATTCTAAGCCCCTTTTCCTCTATACGCTCAACTCGAAAAATATGCTACCACCAGTCTTGTACCAGCCCAAGTTCCTCTTCCTCCCCACTCTTTACCTCCAACATAGAAAAACCTCATTCTCTCTCGAACAATCTCTCTCTTTCAATACCAATCATGCCCCTTTACATCATCCCAAGTCATCTCTTACCTTCCCGTGTTGCAATTACAAACTCATTTCTCTTACCCGAAGCAGAGTCTCCAATCAAGAGCCAGAATTCATTATTGAAGAATCTGACAATGATGAAGTCGTGAAGCCCGAGAAGAACTTCTGGGCTGCTGTTGGTCTAATTGTTGGTACGGCAGTGGGGCCTGGTATGCTCGGCTTGCCGGCTTGTACCATCAAATCTGGACTTGTGCCATCTTCTCTAACCATCTTTTTCTCTTGGGTATATGTCATCTCTTCTATTGTGCTAGTTGCAGAACTAACCTTTGCAACAATGAAAGAATCAAACTCGGAAGAGGTTTCTTTCACAGGCATTGCATCGAACACCTTAGGTGCAAGATTTGGTACGTTTGTAGCAATAATTTATTCCTTATTAAGCTTTTCTTTAATGATTGCTTGTGTATCCGGAATTGGCACTCTTGTCTCTAAACAATTTCCCTCGTTGAATCCAATATTAGCAAGTGCAATATTTCCGGTTTTCGTTGGTACCTTAATTACATCATTTCCTTTTGAAGCCACTGACCAAACCAACCGTTTGTTATGTGGCTTAATGTTAGCATCAATTGGTACTCTGGTTGGATTTGGTATCTCGGTCGGGCGAAACAGTCTTTTAACCTCTCTTAGATTTTCTTCATGGAGCCTGCAGTCAATTGTACCAGCCATACCTGTGACGGTCTTAACTCTGGGGTTTCATGTCATCACACCGTTTATCTGTAAACTTGCTGGTGAAACGGTTTATGATGCAAGGAAGGCTATTCTAGTAGGAGGATTTGTTCCGTTAGCTATGGTTCTCTCTTGGAATGCGGTTATTCTGGGTCTAGCCGGGAAAGGCAATGCAATGAATCCCTCCATGTTGTATGATCCCATTAATTTACTACTCTCAGTAAACTCTTCTGTTTTACCTGCGGTACAAGGATTCGCATTCACTGCTCTTGGTACAAGTCTGATAGGCTATGCTGTTAGTTTCCCTAAACAGTTGAGAGATACTGTACTTTTGGTACTTCGGTTGCTTCATTCAAAAAACGAGAATGATTTAGTCGGAGAAACAGGGAACTTACATGTGACGTGGGCCATGCTTCTCATACCGGTTTTCATTGCGGGTTTGAGTGGCACAGCTTTCTCTAAGGCTTTGGATTTTGCAGGTGTTTATGCAAATTGCTTTTTGTTTGGGGTGTTACCGCCATTAATGGTGTGGGTTCATCGATCTAGGAGGTTAAAAAGGTATGTTCTATATGTTTGTTTTCTGTCAGCATTGTACCGGCCACACGTTGTGATATTGGGCATTTCATAACTCTGCACTACCATTTTAAACTGTTACAGTATTAGTCCGGCATTGTGTATTAGTACCTTGAGAAAACTGTTAGATTGATTGCTTGTGCAGTGAGTTATGGTGATCACCTCAGTGCCTCGATACCATTCAGTACCAGATTTATAGAGATTGGAGTTTATTTTTGAAAGTTTATGCATCCATTGAATAAGCTGAGGAACAAATTGAGGTTAGGCATGCAGTTTATTATTTCTTTCTATGTGACAGATCAGCAGCTTCCGGTGAGGATATATTGCCAGGTGGGAATGCGTATCTTTTTGTGCTTTTTGCAATAGCTGTGGTGTTAGGATTTTGGCATTAGCCTTTCTTTATTATAATTTTTTCTTGAATTCTTTTTTATTGGTGGGTAGGGCCCGTAGGGGGCATGGTTCCTAGATTTTTTGACTTATTAAAGCAAAAGAACAATGGAAATATTCACAATGATAAAATTGGAACGATATCTTAGAATTGAATATCTTGTTCTACCAGATATGAGTATGGCTTGTTTGTTTCTTGACATGAAAGATGCCTCACAAGTGTACCGTGTACCACACCAGTAATTTTATGCCGGTAAAAGCTGATACTTTGCTCTATAGCTTGTGCTAGGCCAATTCCCGAGAACCAAGAAAGAAACCCTGAAATTAATACATGTCAACTTAAAATGCAAACATAAAAAGAACAAAATGATTTGTGACGGTGGTCTCAGATAGTTGAATGATAAATAAATGATGGCCATTTGATTTTATGGCATATAAACTATGTTTCTGGTTCAGTTTGTGTCAAGATGTGGTGGGGATTGATAATGCTGGTATTGGCACAATATTTCCATGTTTTTGCTGTTTTTGTCCACTATCATGGCAATTTTTTTTTTTGCTGGGCTATGTGCTGAAAGTTTCATCTGTACTTTCTTTTATTTGTCTGACACTGGTACCATGTACCCAGGGGCGGAGCTAGAAATTTGATATAGAGGTAGCTGAAAAGACACTATTGTATAATTTTATTTTTATAAAGGGAGCTAATGAGTATAGTTAATTAAACAAATTTTGTAGTTTAAAGGAGAAAAATGCAAACTTACTCTCATGGGGGTGGCTTAGCCACCTTTGGCTAAGCTTTGCCTCCGCCACTGCATGTACCACATCCCTGCCTTTGTTATTCTGGCAAACACATTGGTAATTCTGATGGGTCCATGTTCCTAATGTTTCATCTTGTTGAACTTGCTTTTGTTGGTCTGATTTACTGGGGGTAAGATTTAATGGTCTGTTTAGGTTGGATATGGATAATGTGGGGTATCATCATTCTGCCGAAATTTTTTTTATTAACCAAAATAAATTAAAAAAACACGAAAATAGCAAAAATCGGATCAAAATCACCAAACTAGCCATTCCGGATTCTGTGATTCTGGATTTATTTGCTGCACTGAGTTGCGCGGAGAGAGGGAGAGGTTGGTTTCATTTATTTTAATAATAAAAATATTAATATTTTATTTGTTGAGTTGGGTTGTATTTATGTAAGTTTTTGTAACGAATTCGACTGCACTTATCGAGATTATAATTAATTTTTTTTTAACGTCACAAATCATCGAGCTGTAGATATCCGAGTCTACTTCCACCATGTTGAGTCTGATTTGCGATCGGAGAAACGAGCGATTCAAAATTGATTCTGACACAAACACATGATAAAAAGTTACAAATTAAGATATAAGTTGATAGTGGAGTCAAATTTTAGATGCGCGTTTCTCCGATCGCAAATCAGACTCAACATGGTGGAAGTAGACTCGAATATCTACAATTCGATGGCTTGCGATCATAAAAAAGAATTAATTATGATCCCGGAGAGAGTAGTCGAAGTTTGTAGAAAAAAAATGCTAATTATACTTAATATTTTTTGTAACAACTTCAGCTCAGCTCGTCGGCATCATAATTAGTATTTTTTTATCGTCGCAAGACATCAAGCTGTAGATATTCGAGTCTACTTTCATCACGTCGTGTCTGTTTTGCGATCGGAGAAATGAGCAATCCAAAATTGAATCCAACGCAAAATCATTATAAAAAAGACTAATTAAGATATATGTTCAAGATGGAGCGAAATTTGAGATGCATGTTTCTCCGATCGCAAATCGGACTCAACGTGGTGGAAGTAGACTCGGATATCTACAGCTCGATGATTTGCGACGTTAAAAAAAATTAATTATAATCTCGATAAGTGCAGTCGAATTCGTTACAAAAACTTACATAAATACAACCAACTCATCAAATAAAATATTAATATTTTTATTATTAAAATAATCAGAGGCGCTGGATTAAACAATTCACGTATAAATTAAACTCCGGTATCAGTGATTCCGGAGTTACTCCGGACTCTGTGATTCCGGAGTTATTCCGGACTCTGTGATTCCGGAGTTACTCCGGTGTCTGTGATTCCGGAATGACTATTTTGGTGATTTTAATTCGAATTTTGCCGGTTTGGTGTTTTTTTAATTTATTTTGGTTAATAAAAAAAATTTCGGATCATTCTGAGATGTTGTATCTGACAGTCTTCTGTGAGAGATATCTTGGGTAGGCGAGTTGAGTGCATGTAATGGGGCTTTCATTATGAGGATATTGGTGGTATGGCTAAGATATGATGGGATCCTGACGATTGGGGATAGATTTTAGGAATGCTGGCTGGTTGCGTTAGAATGGTTTTTGGTACATAGATATAATACTATAATAGTGTTAGGTAGGATACTTTATACTAGAAATGTTTATATCAGGTACTCGAATTTTTTTTTATTCGCACACAGTAACTTTTTTTTATCCAAATCTCATTTTCCATCTCATTTCCTGTCATCCGAAGTCCGAACTGGGTCTTAGTGATTCTTTCTCTTTTCTTTTTCATAATAATTTTTCTCTCTGTCATTAGTTGCTTTCCTAGACTTGGGTTTACATATGGTTTGCAATATTTCAAAAAAAAATTCATATTCTTACACACAAAACAGCTTCTTACCGGAAAGACCAAATAGATAAAAATACGAATCAAATCGTAAATAGAAACAATGGATGTTCTCGTTAGAAGAACAGAGGAACATATATCACGCGATACGTAGCCAGTTTTCTATATTAGAAATTAAATAAATAAATTGTAAAAAAAAATATTGCGCCAAAAGTTCGAAAAAAATGAGTTGAAAACACCGACATTTTGGAAATGAATGAATTGACAAGTCCTACCTTTAGAAATAAAAATGACACAATTCCCACCTATAGAAAATACTTAATGAAGCAGAACTTTCTTATATGTTGTTTGCGTTGTCAATGACAACAAAAATTAATTCAAATTTTCGTTGAAGTGGTTTACTATAAGAACATTTAGGAACTACTATTTTGAGAGCAATTTTCACAAGTTTAAGAGCTAAAATTAATTCATAGGTAAATGAGGAATCTGACAACATATAGAAATTATAGGATTGCAGCAAATTTATTTATTTGGTCAGATATTGTATCTGTTTGTTACTTTTTTTACGGATTAAACAAGTTTTCAATATTATATGCTCAGTGGTACAAAAGACACTAAAAATAATTTGGAAATATCATTAAATGCAACGTAAATGTTGTGTGTAAAAAAAAGTACGACACAACGCGCACATAAAAAAATCATTGATGAATTTTGACAAAATTCTAAATTTCAAACAACTAGATATAAGAATAATCAGAACTGTAACAAAATTTATCGACTTCCAATAAAGTAAGCATAACTGAAGCTTTTTAAAATTGGACGATAGTTAATAAATAAAATAAACTAGTTATTATACATTTTGAAAAATAATATATTGTCAATCAACTTTTATTTAATTAATGAATTTTGAAAGCAAATTTAATAGTTACAAATGATCTATGCTACCCGGATACTTCACGGTACATTGTCGCACTATATCGAATACATATTCAATACTCCCTCGATACGTATCTGATAAGTCATGTGGCGTATCGAGATTGACGTATTCGATTATTTTGTTCACTTTGATCGACAAATTCGTTCTCCGATATGCCTCAATACGTTTCGAAACTCCATGTGACAATCAGGTCTTGTAAAATCGCTGATAATTTTTGTTATATCGCTAGAAAAATGAGTAAAACATGAAACATGGAGGAGATTTGAACTCAATACAAGCCACACTATTAATTTTTTTGTTAATTGTTTATTAAATTATAATATTTTGAATTATTTTTTAATTAAAATTTAATATATATAGCTGCAGCACCCGTAACGCCGCACCTGTATCGTATCCGATACAATATCTGCACTCGCACTCGTGCAACACTGCACATAATTAAAGTTAAAAATATATGATTTTATAATTTTGATATGATTTAAATAAAAACAATATTAGCAAATATACTATTGAAAACTAGGATAATTTTTAGGGTTTCATGTCTGTATAAAATTTAATTTTGCTTGATTACTACCAATCAAAAAATATTTTGCTAGAATTTCGCCTAGCATCATATTGCTTCTTTTTCTCTTAAAAATGATAATTAAAAAAATATACATTTTAACAAAATTGTCCAGAATTGATATTTTCTCATCTAAAATTTGACACTTTCTCATATTTCTCGACAAATGTGGCACTATTCTCTTTTGTGCAGAGGCGGATCTATATTGAGACAAGCTCAGACACTTGCTTGGACTGAATTTTTGAAAATCAGTAAAGAGTATAGTCCAATCTTAATTGTGTCGGGTTCTAAATTACAGGGTGCCTGAGCCTTTCTTTTGATTATTCCTTTTTTTTCTTAATTTCTAGGCCTTTCTTTTGCTAGCCCAATTTATTCCAATTTATGCCTCTGAGATCGACATCTTCTTCCGCTCTGCTCTCGAAATTCACGTCCGGTAGAGTATTTCGTAATACGGAAAAGTCATTCAATGATTAAAATTACATCGAGATTTGTATGCTTGTGCTACATCCAATTTATTTTAAAACTTTATTTGATTAAATTTTACTCTTTTTGATATGCTTGTGCTACGTTATGATTATAGCTTGTTTACTCATTTTTTGATATTGCTCCTATATTGATAAATTAAATTTATCTTATAATTGTCAAATTTTAATTGTGCCCTGAATTGAGGGGAGCAAAATTGAATTACTTATATTAATATATGCTCAAATTGAGAGGGAGCAAAAAATCTTGACTTGTTAAATGTTCAAAATTGAA
>CAXKVX010004975.1:5000-7500 GCA_964058865.1 Eleocharis quinqueflora
GCATGGATGAAAAACATCGCTGCATGGATGAAAAACATCGGTGAATGGATGAAAACATCGCTGCATGGATGAAAAACATCGCTGCATGGATGAAAATCATGTTTACATGGATGAACGGATGAAAATCATGGATGAGTGGATGTAAATCATTGATGAGTGGCCGAAAATCATCCATGAAACGATGAAAAACGTGTTTTCATGGATGTTTTGGAGCTTGGGGATTTCATGGGGGTGGTAACCCTGCAGGTGGCTAAAGGGTAAAAATTTATATTTCCTATTGGGGGGGGCTAAATTTCGGAGGGGGGCGGGTGTTGGGGCACGCATGCAGGGGTGTTGGGGCACGCATGCAGGGGTGTTGGGGCACGCATGCAGGGGTGTTGGGGCACGCATGCAGCGGTGTTGGGGCACGCATGCAGCGGTGTTGGGGCACGCATGCAGCGTTGTTGGCGCACGCATGCAGCGGTGTTGGGGCACGCATGCAGCGGTGGGGGCATGCATGCAACGGTGTTGGGGCACGCATGCAGCGGTGTTGGCATGCCGCAAACGATGTAAAGCATGGTTGGATGGCTGCTTTACATGGAGGAATGGGTGCAAAACATGGATGAATGGGTGAAAAACATGGTTGCCTGGCTGAATGGCTGCCTTACATGGGTGCATGGATGAAAAACATGGCTGCATGGATGAAAAACATGGTTTCATGGCCGAATGCATGAAAATCATGGATGGCTGCCTGCCTTACATGGGTGAATGGATGAAAAACATTGATGCATGGATGCTTTACATCGGTGAATGGATGAAAAACATTGCTGCATGGATGAAAACATCGCTGCATGGATGAAAATCATGTTTACATGGATGAACGGATGAAAATCATGGATGAGTGGATGTAAATCATTGATGAGTGGCCGAAAATCATCCATGAAACGATGAAAAACGTGTTTTCATGGATGTTTTGGAGCTTGGGGATTTCATGGGGGTGGTAACCCTGCAGGTGGCTATAGGGTAAAAATTTATATTTCCTATTGGGGGGGGCTAAATTTCGGAGGGGGGCGGGTGTTGGGGCACGCATGCAGGGGTGTTGGGGCACGCATGCAGCAGTGTTGGGGCACGCATGCAGCGGTGTTGGGGCACGCATGCAGCGTTGTTGGCGCACGCATGCAGCGGTGTTGGGGCACGCATGCAGCGGTGTTGGGGCACGCATGCAGCGGTGGGGGCATGCATGCAGCGGTGTTGGGGCACGCATGCAGCGGTGTTGGCATGCCGCAAACGATGTAAAGCATGGTTGGATGGCTGCTTTACATGGAGGAATGGGTGCAAAACATGGATGAATGGGTGAAAAACATGGTTGCCTGGCTGAATGGCTGCCTTACATGGGTGCATGGATGAAAAACATGGCTGCATGGATGAAAAACATGGTTTCATGGCCGAATGCATGAAAATCATGGATGGCTGCCTGCCTTACATGGGTGAATGGATGAAAAACATTGATGCATGGATGCTTTACATCGGTGAATGGATGAAAAACATTGCTGCATGGATGAAAACATCGCTGCATGGATGAAAATCATGTTTACATGGATGAACGGATGAAAATCATGGATGAGTGGATGTAAATCATTGATGAGTGGCCGAAAATCATCCATGAAACGATGAAAAACGTGTTTTCATGGATGTTTTGGAGCTTGGGGATTTCATGGGGGTGGTAACCCTGCAGGTGGCTATAGGGTAAAAATTTATATTTCCTATTGGGGGGGGCTAAATTTCGGAGGGGGGCGGGTGTTGGGGCACGCATGCAGGGGTGTTGGGGCACGCATGCAGCGGTGTTGGGGCACGCATGCAGCGGTGTTGGGGCACGCATGCAGCGTTGTTGGCGCACGCATGCAGCGGTGTTGGGGCACGCATGCAGCGGTGTTGGGGCACGCATGCAGCGGTGGGGGCATGCATGCAGCGGTGTTGGGGCACGCATGCAGCGGTGTTGGCATGCCGCAAACGATGTAAAGCATGGTTGGATGGCTGCTTTACATGGAGGAATGGGTGCAAAACATGGATGAATGGGTGAAAAACATGGTTGCCTGGCTGAATGGCTGCCTTACATGGGTGCATGGATGAAAAACATGGCTGCATGGATGAAAAACATGGTTTCATGGCCGAATGCATGAAAATCATGGATGGCTGCCTGCCTTATATGGGTGAATGGATGAAAAACATTGATGCATGGATGCATGGATGCTTTACATCGGTGAATGGATGAAAAACATTGCTGCATGGATGAAAACATTGCTGCATGGATGAAAATCATGTTTACATGGATGAACGGATGAAAATCATGGATGAGTGGATGTAAATCATTGATGAGTGGCCGAAAATCATCCATGAAACGATGAAAAACGTGTTTTCATGGATGTTTTGGAGCTTGGGGATTTCATGGGGGTGGTAACCCTGCAGGTGGCTATAGGGTAAAAATTTATATTTCCTATTGGGGGGGGCTAAATTTCGGAGG
>CAXKVX010004976.1:0-22945 GCA_964058865.1 Eleocharis quinqueflora
GATTACCTTCCTGACCTGTACAAGTCGACAAAATTGCAATCTGGAGTAAAACTTACTGACATGAAAAAAAAAAGGCCAACATTCCTCAAATTTGTAAATGTAGTATAACAAACCTGCAAGATTAACAGGTATGTAGATGAATTTCAGACGTGATCCAATATCCTGCTTGGTCAAGGTATACTCTGTTGATCCAGATGATACCAACAAAAATTCACTGCTAAGAAAATCAAAAGAAAATTAAAAGCGAAATTAAACCCAGATGATCTCAACTGCATGCAATTTTCTGTAACATGATTGTACTGGTGAGTGATAGCAAGGAAATGATCCATGAAAATAGGAACATGATACATACCCGTTTTCATTTTCTCTGAGCCATTGATACTTGGAGGGGCCCTCCTTGCCCCCAAAGTAAATCCCAACACCAACTAGTGTATTGCCTTCTGTTGCATCTCCCTTTATTTGTAAATTGCTGACAGATGGAGCAGCTAAGAAAAAAAAAGTAAAAGGTGATCAATGAGACATTCCTAAAAGCCTATCAGTGAGGCATGCTAACAAATTCAATTTTTGCAGGTACAAACTTTTAGCTACTATACAAGGAGATTTGATACCATTTGATCATGTAAAATAGCTACTGTTACCCAATTATTGAAGGAACAATTAAATACAATTCGTTCCAATTAGCCCGGATTAACCTCAACTATGCAATGACCTCATCTAGTATGATCATTTTTCTGCTTATATTAAATTTGCACTTTAAGTGCAAACGGGCCTAGTAGTCTAGTGGTAGCTAACTAGAATGACTTCCAAGAGATCATGGGTTCAAGCCTCGGTGAGCACATGATTCCATAAAAGGCCATTTAAAATGTAATAGATGCAGGGTAGTAGCGGGTCCCCTTATATAAAAAAAAAATTCACTTAAGTGGAGGCTTAATTGGATGTCTGTTGCTGAGTTGCACATTAATCTTTCTGGCATCATACAACATTAGTTATTCTGGAAGTTTGATTTTGAATAGCAGTGCACCTCAAAACAGAGAGCCCTATGGGAAAAAATTAAAAGAAAAATAAAAGAAAAGAATACCTGCTTCTACAAAGTCCGTGATGAAATCCTTCCCTTCTCCCCTAGTGCCCTCTTGTGTTATCGGTGTGTACATATAAACTAACCTAGAGCTCACATCATCTAGAGTAAGCATGTATTCCTCCTTTTCAGCTCCAGGTATTATCTCTGGACTCTTCCACCTTCGCCTTAACCATCTACCGAAATAAACACATGAATGAACAAATTGCATACTTCCATAAATTTTAATATTGGTATTTGTTAAATATATCACACAAAACATCTTATTATAGTATTATCCCAGTGGCTTCCAGTAAGAAACCCATTGAACACCTATCCAAAACCAACCATGTCAACGATTTGGAAGCAGCAACCTAACAGTAAACCCAACTAGCATAATAGCTTGCTTATCCCTATCCTACAGGCAATTGTTTAATGATGATTTATAATGTCCGCCCTGCTCAATTTCAGCTTTGGCTTTTGAATTAAGAACAAAGCTAAATGATACCAGATCAAATGGAGATATGATATCAAATTTCCCATGTTGGCAGCACAAAGGTGGCTTGCATGTTTCAGATGTAAATGTTAGTGATGATAATAATGAAGATAAGAAATAAAATAAGCTCTAACCTTGAAGCACCTTTACCAGGTGTACCACCACAATAGGCAACCTTAGCAGAACCTCTCAGTACGTTTCCTTCTACAAGCTTGCCATCAACTGTCAGTTCTACGACCTTTGGAATTCCAGTGCCTAACGCAGAAAAAAACAATAACAAGATACAGCCATGAGTTATTTAATAATTAAGTGGTGTCTGCAAAAGGCATCATAATTTTTCCTTATTTGCAGAAGACAAACATGCTTTTGACAGGGAAAAGTCTAATGAATCACTATACTGTCTTAAAAGTTAGTTATTGACAAGTTCATCTCTTTTTATATTTGCCCTGACCCATTGATCATTTCAGTGTTGAGGTCTACAAAATCGAGATTAAAAAAAGCAAAATGTCATGGAAGACAGATTTGATTGGGTGATAAGTAGAAGTACCATAGGATCACTGAATTAAGGGCAGGGGGTCATTCTTTTTTTTCTAAAAACCAAGTTTATGCACATTGTCTTGGGGAATTATACCAAATATTGGGTATATGTTGCAACAGCAAATAGAGAGGAAGCAATACCTTGCAAAATGGCTTTACTTATTGCAAAAATTGGGCCAAACTCGGTACCATATAACACTGGAATGCATTCAACCTTTAAAAATCTCCCCACTTCTTCTCTTTTTGGCCAGTAAACCTTTTGAAAGCAAGAGAATAATATCAGTAATACAAGAAACAGTAATGATTCTGGTTCCTTTAAAAAACAATCCAACAATTACCTATAATATTTGAATTAGAATATAGCATTTCATTACAATTATTTAGTTTCTGTATCCAATTTGGGTCTCATTTTACAAAAGCCATTTTCAATATTTTGGATAGTTTTGCATGGTACCCAGTTGTGCTATTCTTGACATTACTATTATCTTTAGAGAACGAAAATGCAGTACCTTATCAGTTGCTCCATCAATAGGTGAAAAAATGGCAGGGGTTCTACCACCTACATGCCACTGATACTTGAGAGCCAAATCATGGTTTTGGCCATTTGCATGGTTGAACGTGAAATGACAACAGCAAGCATCTTCTTCAAATGGCTGATCAACAGATGCTTCTTCAACACTGTAGCCTGGCGGGACCCGCGCCTTCCATTGCTCAGTGAGAAAGGAAAAGGTTGATTCTGCTCTCATTTAAGATTTCAAGCAATTTTCAAATTAGAACATAACTATTCTATGTTGACTCTTATGAAATAAAATAATAAACAATTGAATGATATTGATATCATGTTATTCATTGACAAACTTGTTACACAAAACGGATTTTCTTCAAACCAATATTTTTCTCCTTGTAGTCAAAAGATCATGGTACCTAAATGGTATGTTAAGTTATCCTTTTGTGTATTTAGGCCAACTTAATTGGACCTTGATCAGATAACCATCCAAATAAGATGAGGAAATTCAACCAAAGAATAAGATCCAAATCTTCAACAACTGTTATTAAACAGGCAAAAACCAGAAGAAACAGTACAGAATGATAAAATAGGGCTTTAAGACCTACCAGCAGACTCCTCAGGAGAAGATAGAGCCCATCCATTTCTAACACATAAAGCTGTATGCGGAGGATATTTTTTGGCTGCCTCCACCTCACTTGGTACAAGATCTGCATATTTTAATTAGGTCAGGGTATTAGTCATACAGCCAGTTCCATTTATTACCAATCTAGTCATTACAACGGCTTGAACCAGGCCAAATGCTAATTGCCAGAGTTCCAGTTAAGACATTATCATAAGCGTGGCCCAAAGAAAACCAGATACAAACTGGCAGAGGTTAGCACCTGCATGTCCTCTGCTGTTATTGCATCATAACATCTCTTTTTAAAAAAGAAAAAGATAAGTGACTGCTTTATTACTGAAACAAGATTTATTAGGCACACCAAGTTTACCCTGAAACCACTAGCAGCCATTTAAACAGTACCTCGATTGTTGAACTTTTTCAAGGTGGGGCCCACAAGTAATATAGAAAGCACTTCTACATGAGGAACCTCTAGAATTGGGTTTTCTTCCATACGCAAATGCTGCATTTGATTATTCAAAATTAATATATTTAGTGAAATACTATAATTCTCATCATATAACTAATGTGAAAAGGAAGTGGATAATGGAGATTTTTACAAAAGGTACATTTTTTCCTAATCTTATGGAAAACAATGTCTGCTGGTTTCGTCCCCATCTAGCAAGAACATCGTGTGGGTTATATCACAGAACCCGTGGACATTCTATTCTTTTGATGAAACTATATGATTTGTCAGAAAAGAACTCCCAAATATTATATTTTGGAGACAAAGTGACAAACTATGTATTGGACAAAGGAATTCATGACGTCTGGTACCAATCAGGTAGGAGGAATCCTTTATAACAGCTGCTTCAATAATAGAGAGAGAGTGAATAAGTGTCAAAAATAGATAAACAGTACCTCGAGAGAGGGTAAATGTGGGAAACCCTTCAGGGTAGAAATTTTGTTCTTACTGGCCGCTAGCACCTGACAGAAGGAGTAGGAACAGAAAAGGTTTATGATACAACAATGAAGAAAAACGAAAAACTAAGAAAAATAGAAGTGCATGGGAAAACAAACTTACCTGCAACCTTGGCTGGCTACCCATAGCTAGGGATCTTAGTTTATTTTGTGCCGCAGAAAGGAACTAGATAGAGAGGGAGGGAGTTAGTTCATAACAAAATAAGATGAGATAAACGAATATTGGATTCATGAGGCTAAATACCTCCAAATTGGGGAGCTCTGGCAAGCTAGCAAGTGATGTAATTTGGTTACCGGCAAGGTACAGTTGCTAAAGAATAAGTCAATAAAAAGATCAGAAATAAAGCTGAGAAAGAATTAGTTAATATTGCAGAAGTGATTTGAATACCCACAAATATCTAAGAAAAAACAAAGAGTGAGATTACAGTGCTTATGCAAGCACCGTGGAGTTTGTGCTTGCGACACGTATCTCGAATTTCAAAGTGAAGACGGTCGATCGAACCATTGAAAATGTTTCCCATACGAAATCTACTTAGGGACCAAAATCTTTATTTTTTAGAATTTTTTTTACTAATTTATCGAATGGGTTAAAAGTTCATTATGAGGTCTGTAAATCTTTAGATCAATGAATTTTCCAACCATCTGATAAAATAGAAACAAAAAACTTCTAAACGATTTTGGTCCATGCGTAGATTTTAGTATAGAATGTTTTCAACGGTTTAGCGGTCGTTTACATTTTGAAATTTGAGATATGTGGTCGCAAGCACGGTGGAGCATGTGCTTGCGTAAGCATCGTAATATCACTCAAAAACAAATATCCAATATACCTCTCATTTTTTTAAAAGACTACTTATCCTTTCTTCCTAACCCATAAAGAGATGTATTTAAGGAATCCTGTCAATATGGATCTGGAAGGCAAGGTTTATTGGACATTCTGGTATTTGATAGGGTTACCTAGATATAAAACAGCCCCTTTACAGGATACATGAAAAAAAAATGAGAATGTACTCACTTGGAGACCTTTGCAATTCCCAAGGGGCTCAAAAACTGAGGCCTTGAACTCATTAAAGCTTAAATCCAGAACCTATATGGTGGAGAAAGTATTACAAAAAAGGAAGTTTTCGCGTGAGTGGTGATCTCAAATCTCGCAGGTGTGCAACACCACTAACCTCACTGCTATTGGTACTGTATGCATTTATTTGTAGCACCAGTTTAGGGAAGATGTAAGGTACTGTTCAATTTTGGAACTTTTAGTAATGTTTCAACATTTGGTTACATTATCCCCAATTAAGATCCATACAACAGGAGGAATGATGATATCATAAATAGAGATTCAGCTGGTTTTTACTGACAAATCCCTTGGAGGAATACATACAAGTAAAGAATAGAACCTTGACACGCTGCAATGCCTCAATACCCTCAACTGATGACAAGCGATTATCTCTGAGATAAACAAACTATAAGGAAAAAAAGAAGAGGAATATATTATATTCAAGAAGAACAGATTTTGTAAACAAAGAAAACTTGTTCTGCTTTGAACATAAGTAGATAAGCATAAATTGCTAATGGAATACACAAACTTTGCATACTATAAACTAATGGAGATGTCAAAATGTTTATTCAAACTGTAATCAGTACTGACCTCCAGATTCTGTGACAAACTCAGTTGCCTTAGGGTAGAAACTCGGTGGCTTCTCCTATCCAACCGCTGCAAAAAATTAGAAAATGTTAGCAAGGGTCCTATTGGGTAAAACAAGGATTAAATCCTCAGGTTTTGAAACAACTCAATTAGTGTTTCTGGTACATGTAATGTCCAGATATGGAATTGACTAAATTATTACTCTCCTCGTTTCCAGTTATTTTGTAATCTATACTTTCAAATCTTTAAAATGCAGATAGTTTTACAATAAAGCTATTTGTGGTTAGATCCTGGACCACTAAAGATAATTTGAGATCAAATTACAAAATCAAGGCCTCTTTGCCCAACTGGAAGCTTAATTGAGTACACACAGCTTAATTGAGTATAGTCGGCTTAATTCCATAATTTAGGAGTAAGGATACTAACTAAAAAAACAGTTTGGAATTGGATACCAATACATTGGCCAATATTGAAACCTGAAACCCAGAGATAAAAAAGCTAAAATTACCAACCAGGTCATCACTTGTTTTCTCCACCTTCGGTAACATCAAATCCCTTGCATTTGAAGCTGTGCTTTTCTTCTTACTAGTAACCGAACCAGATTCTGACTCGACGCGTTTCTGAGCCATTTTCATCATGGTTGTCTTAACAGAATAAGACGTAGTAGAAGATGTAGAGGAAACAGTTGATGTGGTTGAAGGAACTCGTTTCAATCTGGGACCACTGTTGGCAGCTGTACTGGTTCGGCTAGAACCATCTCGCGAAGAACTAGTGGACACAGAACCCTTTTTGGAAGAGAGGGAACTAGCTGGTCTTACAGGTGGCGTTCTTGGAGACTGGAGTGGGGTTGAAGCTGTAGCTGCCAATGTGGATCCATATACAGAAGAGGTTGGTGTTTTTTTCTTTGATTTACTCTGAGAAGACAATGAAGACTTTACCAAAGTAGCAGTATCTGTATTTTTTACTGTAACTTCCCTTTCACCAGTTTCCTGGTCTTCCCTCACCAGCATTGGGTTTTCAATGGATACACCTGCAACAGTACCACTACCATCTATGCTTCCTTTATGCGGCAGCAAAGTGGATTTCGAGCTCAGGTTGGATTTCAACCCAGCACTGCTCAACCCTGACCCGGTGAGATTGCGGGAAGGTGGAGTGCCGGCCTTCATCTTTGCTGCAGTGGGCAGTGACGCTGCAGGTGTGACCAATGACTTTGCAATCGAGGAAGACCTGCGTGATTTTGTCAGAAGCTGAAGGCTGTCCTCTGATAGTTTTCTTTCCACTTGACTCTCCATTGACAAGGAAAAGAGAGTTTGGGTGAGATTTTTGCAATTTACTTCATCAAATTGAACTTATTGGCCTCCTTTTGCTGATCCTCAATGTTGGAAAGAATTGGAGATTGTGAGGTCTAAGACCTTGATTTCTCTGATGATCTAGGACAAAGTACAAAAATTCAATTTCAGTATTAACTTTGAAATTGTTAGTGCAAACAAAAGGTAACTATTAAAGTTTGAGCTGGTATGGAAATGGAAAAGTGGGATATTCAACTGAAACTAATAAACAAAGCTTACAATTGTGACATATAAATGAACTTTTACAGAATGTTGACTGATCAAAAGAGAATTCATGAAAAAAAGGATCAGCTTCAAACTTATTTGTTATTTGAAAAATACATACAAAAAACGCTGTTATGGCACAAACGGAGTCCGAAGAGTTGCAATGAAATTAATCTCGAATTAAAGCGATAAAGATATCGTGTAATCATGCATTTTTTAACTTAATTCAAAAAAGAACCCAATATAATTGTAGGCTTTGTATACATCCTTGCACCAACAAAAATGGAAGAGAAGTCTACCTTTTATATGAAATGTTGCTAAAACCCTTATTTAAAAGCTGTCAAAAAACCAGACTGAGAAAACAAAAAGAACACGAGAGCCCGAAGTTATTTTTTGGTGATTTCGACAGAATGTAGGTAAGAACAGCAATCAAACACGAAAACCAAAAGAAAACCAACTACAATTTGACCTTCATACTAAAAAAATGACAAATACAACTCCAGAGAAGTTGACATGGCGCAAAAGTATTAACCTATCTCAGCTAAATCTCTCCGTTGAGAAAATCAAACCCTCATCTCCTCTCTCAACGAGATAATACAACAGGAGGGTGAGAGAGAGAGGGAGAGACCAACAGCCGAAGAAAAAAAATTAAGCAGCATCCAAGGGACAATCAGTGAAAGAATGCTCGAATATATTTTTTTTTCTTTACTAATTCAATTAGTGGGATGTTTCACGTCTCCCTTTTGGGTACATATTAATATTCTATGACGTTACTAATTCCACTGGCAGAGACGTTTCCCATCCCTTCTGTTCTGTACTTCTGTGTACGTTTTATATCTTTGAAAATAACTTAATAAAGTTCGTAGTGTAATAACTTAAAAAAGTATAAAATGACTAGCCAAGTACAATTAGTGATAGTAAGGTATAAAATTTTTATGAAAGAGATTCGAGATTCAGACTTTAGTAGAGTTATTTTCAGAAAGTTTTGTTCATATTTGAATTTGTGAATGTTGTAAACTTACGAGCAATGAAAAAAAAAGTAAAACTAGTGCTTTAGAGGAGCTAAAAATATAGTTCTCATTTTATTATGGTAAATATATGTGACAAGTTGGAATTAGGAATAGTTAAGTAGTTTGGTGATGTTTTGGTTGTAATAAGTAGATAATATGAGATTCTATTTTCTCTACTCGAAAAAATGGAATTTGAAAATTATTTGGGCTACTTTGATTTCATAAAAATTGTTGGCCATACCACATATTTAGTAAAAAAAATTGTGGTAAGTATAAAAATATAATTTCTACTATTTTTTTGACACATAGGTTCCTGAAATCTCCAGTATTTATTACTAAATATATATTTTCACATTTGTGCTCACATAAGCTTGAGCTCGTGATCTTTTGAAAATCATCATAGTTAGCTACCACAATATTACTAGATTATTTGCCAAAGTAATTTCGATTACTCTTAAACAAAGTAATCACGTAACAATGCTAAATAAGTTAATATGCGCACTTATTTACAGCAAAAATATCATGTACTTCAATTTATACACTTGCAGTGAAAAATATAGCTAAAAAGTTTTGTCATTTTTATCTCTATACTATTTATTGTATAATATTAATTTGTCATACCCCATAATTTTTTTACTCATGGAACATCTTCAGTTTCTAAATTTTTCATTTTGTTTTTTCAAACTTAATTGAATGTAAGAAATTATACAAGTTTGGAACATGCATTTTGGAGCTTTTTCTTTATCTCGTACTTTGTAAATTTTTTAACAATTTAAAAACATACGTTCACACAAAACTGAAGAACTCGTAATTCATAAAGTAGGAATATATTTTTTTTAAAACACTAAGTATTAATTTAACTTTTAATTTTGGAATAGACGAATAAAATTCAAATGTATTGTATATTGTGAAAATAAAAAAATAGCAATATGAACGTCCCTGTTAAGAAACTAACATAATCTTGTTAAATTTTGTGACAAAAAATAATTTTTAAAATTAAGAATAGGCAACTAAAAATTCAAATGATGTTGTATACCTCAAAAGAAAACAGAAATTTAATAAAAGATTTGTTTATAAAAAATAAATAATTAAATTCAGAGAGAGAACCAGGCCAGTTGCAAAGTAGTGGGGGCAATAAGCAGGTGACAGCAATCAGAGCATATCATTAAAAAGCAGGGCTTTTATACGGCACAGTTAAAGAAGATGAGATTTGTACTCTCAAAAAAAAAAAAAAAAGAAGATGAGATTTGGTCTTCTACTCTTCCGGTGAGAGCCGGAGAGAGAGAGATTCTTCAAAACCTGAAAAGGAGGGAAATTTCTTGACAAGTTTGCCCCTTGTTCATCAGTAAATTTTCGGACGATTGCATGTACTTTTCCGTCCAGATAGCATGTACCGTATTTCCTCCGACCACTTGCAACTTGCGACACGTGTACATTTTGAACTGTTTTCCTTCATCCGATACTTCTAACTGACAATGGGACCCGTAATGTAGTATGTAGGTATTATCCTTCGCTAGTTGGATTGGATGCGATGTTATCCTAGCTAGGGTTCAGAGGCCGAGAGGCTGGGTTTCTGGTAGTGGGAATATATAAATTCAAACCAAGTCCATCCAAAAGTCTCATTTTTGTACTTACACCCTAGATACTTCTATTATTTTTTTAGTAATACATCCTAGATATTTCAAGAACGTGTAAGTTGTAACCTAACCTCCGTATTGTCCATTTTTTTAGAAAATGCTCAAATATCCTCGATCCAAAAATTTACAAAACTAGTCCTAAAAAATTAACCGATCGCCACGTACAGAGGCATAGCTATTCAAAGATAAGTCCGGCAAGTGTACTAAAAAATAGTTCAATTTAATATTATAAAAACAAGACTTTTTCAAAACTATTTTTAAAAAATATTTAAATTATAGTTATAAAGCTTTAAAAATCACGAAATTTGATTTCTTACAAAATTTTGATATGAAGAATTTATTGAGCAACTTAAATTTAAATTTTGACATAAAAAGTTGGCTAATGTGAAACTTTTGCACTTCGGCCGAAGTGCAAACTTTTTTACATTAGCCATACTCTATAAAATGAATACATATATAAAACGAATATACAATGAAAATGTATACAAGTATGAATAAATTTTGTATGTTAAATTTAACTTGTCGTTTATTTCAGAAAAATGTAAATTATTTTGTAATAAAAATAACAACATAATATTTTTTATAAATAAGTCAATTATGAAAATTGATCACTGATTGTTATAATATATTATACTCAATATGACTATATAATTATAAAAAGCAGGGATCACTTGACAATGCTTATTTTGACAATTAAATTTAAATAAATTCATAAAAAATCTTAAAAAAATTATGGATACACTCTTGAGCTTATATATTAGTTGTGTTTTCAATTTGATGTAATTTGAGTGTCATTTCATCATTTATCAAAGACTATCAAATTCCGTATAACTTTTTAAAGGTCAATATTTAATGTTTCATGAAAATAACACTCAAATCACATCAACTGAAAAGTACAATTAATCTATAAGCTCAAAAAATGTGTCTATAAATATTTTTCTATTTTTAAAATTTGTAATGAATTTTAATGAAATTATTTAAAATTCAGTTGTCACGATAAACGTTGTCACGTGATCCCTCCTCAATTATAAATGTTGAGACAAACAAACTCGTTTAAGGATCATTCGTATAATAAGTAGGGGATATTCGTATGGTTGCGAATTCAAATTCGGGTTCTCAACCGTTCTCAACTGTTGTATTGCATTGAAATTTGCATCGTGAGATTGTATAGTACGAATTTTGACGAAAACTTATAAATAGTACGAATTTTGACAAAATCGAACGGTTGAAAAATAAAGCCGAGGCTGTCGTATAATATACTCGTAAAAGAAAGCTTCAAGGACAAGAAAAAGTGTTAAAATCAAGTAATAATATTTATGCGTTTGCTCTCATGCAGATATCAACTGTAGAACTTTGTAAAACATGGATTGTTCAATGCTTTGATGTATACTAAACATGAAAAATTAGTGTTTTTACCCTTTCAATTTTCAAAATTGATCAAAGCATTCTCTGGATGCACGAGTTTTTTTTTCTAAATTACTAAATTATTGTTGGAACTCATCTTCAACCCCTACAAAATAAAACATAGTGAAGATGGTATTGGTACACTAGCTGAAAGGGACGCTACATTTATTATAGTTGTTTTCATGATTTAGCTTCAGAAAGAGAAAGGTTCTTTAAAGGAAAATTTCGACTATTAAATTGACATTTCCATATATATTTTTTTGCATTTGTCAAGCTTATATACAAATAGTGTACAATATTTCGTCGAAATATTTTAATATAGAAAATACAGTTAATTGTGTGGAATAATTACATAGAAATGCAAAAGATTGACAATGTTAGCAAAATTCCATCATATCTTAGATTAGTTTTAACGACATTATTAGAAAATTTTCATCACCTCTTAAATCCATCAAACACATGTTATTTTCTAAACAATCGACGAAAACATGAATAACATGGATTGAAATCACCTACTTTTCAAAGAAGAAAAGTAGGACCCTCATTTTCTCAATCTAAATCGTCGAAAGTGAATGAATGAATTATATTTAAAAAAACGGCCTCCAATAATCAAATCTGATCTATTCGTTTTAATTGAACGGTTCGAATTTGAATGACAGGGACCCGAATAACAATTGGTATATTAAATTAAAAACAATGTGAACTTGGTAAGATCGTGATATATATAAAATAATGGGTGATGCAGCTTGAATGAAAAATTCTAAAATTTCAGCACTCCTCTCTTTGTTGAATGTATATTCTTGTTTTGAAATTTTCAATAGGATCAATTATTTACATCTCGTTCCTTCTATTTTAAACAACAAAATTTTAAGTTGGCATGTGATAAATAATACTATATTCATGATATATATGATAAATAAAAAGTTCAGTAATTCACGAGCGATCTTTTTTGTTGGGTGTAGAAGTTTTAATGCGGAGGATATATTTTATGCAAACACACGATGCTTTAAAAAAGAAAAGTATTTCATATATAGAGCATGGATAAAATAATATGTATAGTACACCCCATTTCGTACTATGGTGTCATTTGTATTTAATTTGATCATTAAATTGATATTTAAGTTGCTCAATAAATTATTCATATCAAAATCTTGTAGAAAATAAAATTTCTTGATTTTTAGAGCTTTCTTGTTATTTTTTAAATATTTTTTAAAAACAGTTCAGAAATGACACTTTTGTAGTATTAAATTTGGACTGTTTTTAAAAAATATTTAAAAAATAGCAAGAAAGCTCTAAAAATCACGAAATTTGTTTTTCTAAAATATTTTCATATGAAAAATTTATTGAGTAACTTAAATCTCAATTTATTGACCTATATCTATACGCATAATACGTTATATGATGTACTATGTATATTATTTTAGTCATGCTCTTCATATATATCATATTTTCAAGGGGGGACCGCGAGATACACTTTCCAAATATCGAATAAAAACAAAAACCAACAATATTTACAAGGAAATGACGAAATCGGACGAGGAGCAACTTATTTTGTACCTCCCTCCTTTTCGGGATCCGTATCCTCTGTACTCATTTTTTATGGAATCTCTCTGCATTTATTAATTTGGACTGTCTGATTAAATCTGACCGCTTGATCATCATTTATATGATTCAGAGGACTTTGTATTATAAAATTACATTCGTTCAAATTTAATCGAACGATCCTGATTAGTAAATGCAGAAAGCACTCATTTTTTCTGAGTGCAGAGGATATCATTTCCTCCCTCCCGAGTCAAGTGATCAACTTCACATCTGAGAAAAACATGCACGATTTTCGACGGTTTGTAACTTGGTAAGTTTAAAGATTTTTTAAAGGTGAAATTGGACCGAAAAATACGGAAAAAGTGGATAAATATATAATAGCATTTTAAAATCATAGACCAGAATCTTGACGTGCAGACGACCATTTCATCGTAAGACTAGCAATTCATAGTGGCAAGGTATATGCAATAATGCAAATATCCGTGTCATACATTACCGAGAAGTGGGTCCCAGTAGAATATTGGCAGCAATTTGGGTTCACATATTACATATTTTCTTAAAGAAAAACTTACGTTTATCGTGTTTTGATTTTGAAATGTCTAAAAAGAAAGTTTTCTAAAGTTAAAACGTGAGTCTCGCGCGAAATTCGCACATCAGTGCTAATAGAGAAATTGAAGAGACAAAATACGAAGCATGTATCAACATTATTTTCTTAATTCGATGCACCGACAGATCTGTACCATCCGATGAAGAACAAGTACCGAACGATGAGTTGACCTCTTAATCGAGCTTTGGCGTTTTGTTGCTATTTTCTGCCTCGTTTCTCTGCACAGCGCCGCGAATTAGGGGATTATATGTAGGGATCTGATACATCATCGAAATGTTGGTCGATGCATGTCCGATACATGTATGTATGCGCTTCCACATTTTTCAGCATATTTTTTTTTCTGTAATCTAACCATGACATGTATAATAATCGGTACTAAGTGAGGTAGTTAATGTTGACGTAATTTCACATTAAATAGAGTCAAATAAAATAATGAAATTTTAATTAAATAATTGTAATAAAATTTCGAAAAAGATTTAAGATAATAAAATAAGCGAAAGCGAGAATTTACTATTCATCTCTACGTCTCCTATCTTTTATCACTCAATCAAATTCAAGAAGTCGATGAAACTATTGAACAACACCTTAGAACATCGCTAACGAGTCTTTCCAAGCAAACATGTGCTATTTCTTTTCTTCTAAGATCACAAATCAACTAAGAAATAATTATCTTTAATGAAGAGGATAAAATATATCCTAAGCACAGCACATGTGCACTTAACATAACGGTATTGTTTAGATACTCATCGCTTAAATACCAATCATAACATATCTAATTCCGTAATTAATGATATATATTCTATAAAATATTTGATATGCAGATTATTTCCAACAACTTTTCAAAATGTGTGTATTATTGTGGTAACACGCACACAAAATTTAATATTATTTGAAGTACAAATCAGAAATTTGCAAAAATAAGACAGAAAATCATGTCCTTCGGCCTAATCTCTTGCGACCGCATGTGACTTGGACTGAAAACATATCACTTGGACTCAAATTCTGCAATTCTTTTCTCAAATACATTCTAATCTTTTGCAGTCGTAAAAGAGCTATTTGCGATCGCATGACACTTACTGATTAATCTATTTTGTTTGAGCTCTTCATCCAATTTAATTAAATTAGTTTAAACAATATTTTTAATTTTACATTATCACTAACACAATAAAACTTCTATGTTTACTTAACTACCGTAGCCTTACTCCATAATTTTTTATAATATATGTTTTGGTGTAGAAAACAGAGTGCAGTATGACTCTTATAAAAGAAAAAACAAGTGGTGTCTCCTCTGTTTTTGCTTTGATATCTTAATCATGACATGCAGAAAATTAATTAGGACATTGCCACATGGAATAAAGTAGAAAAAAATAGTGGAATCCACGATGGTTTCGCTCATTAAATATTCTTCCTGCAATGCCAAAAAGAGAAACCGTGAGAAATGAGAAAATTTAATCCATGCAGAATGCTTTCTTTAGTGTTGTTGATTAATCGGATCAGATTTCATTATAGCATGATTCAACGCAAATTTATTAAAAATTTACATGATCTATAAACGGGATTTATGTCACTAGTAATTTGAATATTCAAATGCAATCCGTATCTATTATTATCGTAGAGAATTTAGATCAAGTTCTTATCATGCTAATATTTTCGGTAAATATTCGAAATTATAACATACATGAACAACGCAAATAAAACTAATTATTTGCAATTACAGACATACATATAAAACATAATTTAATAAGTTAATTTATACATGAATTATTGTAATATATTTAAACTTACATACATAAATTTAAAACATGCATACATAATAACTTTTGGCCGATCATAATCACATTTTTGCCAAGCATACAAGGTGATATCAATTTACAATTCCAACACAAATTTCAAAAAAATAAAATGAAAGGATAGTAGAAGAAAATAGAAACAAAATAGTTCAATAATCTCTAGTGCTCGAATGATATAAGCGCTAAGCAATCAACATCACAGCATTTTCTTTAATCTTTAAAGGTAAATAAAATAATAAGAATAAAGTTTGTAAGGAACAAAGTAGAGGTGTAAGGTAGCCTCGATCGATCATTCATCCACCATCCAAATTGAAAAATGGTGTAAATTCCCATTCACAGCTTGGCAATGGGTCCTTGAATTAGACGTACCAACAATATATATCACTCAAAGTGCATGTTAATTCTATCACCTTTTGGCTTTAGATGAAGCATTTTTCATTTCTTTAATGAACTTGTGTTCCGTCTCATCTCTTCTCTTATAGAAAGATATTATTTAGTACTTGAATACAAGAAGACAGGTAGAAGTAGAACCAAAGCTCTATTGGTTGTTGAATTGAAATTATCCGAAATCTTTAAAAGTATGACCCCTATAGTATATCAGGTCTTGGATTTTGTAATTCTTCGTATGCTCAATCGAACTTAATATTTGTGTTCTATTCTGAAATTGAATTGTGTCTGATCATGACTTCTGAACTGGTTGTATTTTGCGTTAAAAGAAAAATAGATCGTTTATTATTATTTTTTCTAGTTTTTCTATCTCGTAATTGAGCGAACAAGAAGAAAATGGTAGAACAAATTAACAGACATTCAATAGAAAAACAAAGAGATTCAACTAAGTTTTCCGAACTTGGCATTTTGTGGCTCCAGAGTTTCTGTAATCTCTCTTTCATCTTGTTTGGTTATTCTTTTGCAAAGTTGACACGATCTAATACATTAATACAGAGCCTTAAAATAATTTGTCGTGTTACACTTGTGACATAAAAAAGAAAGCCTACATAGTTGTAAAAGACATAAAATTCAAATTCTTATTTATCATCTAAATTCGAATTTTGCCCGCTACTTCCGATGTCAGATCTATATCGAATCTGAAAGTATAAATTGAGGCAGAATTTATATACACTCTTCTAAAATTTTGAAATTACATACAAGATATAAATTACAACATAACTTCACAAAAATTCATAATATGAGAGTTTTTGTATTTTGAAGTATGTATGATATTAAGCGTTTTGTAGACCAATATGTAATTTTTTTAAACTTTGTCATAATTGGAAGATGCAAAGCTTTTTTAAATTGACAAAAAATGTCTGGTACTAACAGCACATGATATACCCGCATATTACATGTGTATATCCTTTTAGAAGTGAACATAAATATATTGTATCCTTTTATATCTAATTATTTTAATAACTTATACTTGCTACTTCTTCTCATCTATTCTTTGTCTTTAATTATTTACAAATTTCAGAAAATTTACACAATTAGTTGAGAAAACATATCAGATCATGTAAGATTCCAATTTCTTCTTCGCATGTTTGACTCCTTCTAATTCAGGTTTAAGACCACCTCTATCTCAATATAATTCAAATGAGCAAGATCGTGTGCGTCAATTTTATCTAGGTAAAGGTTCTTGCCAACCTAGCGGCCATATTATTTTCCAAAGAATATAAGTGGTAAGACCATATATTTTTCTTAGAGGCCGGCTCGAATTACCGTCAACTTGATTCTATTTTGTAGGTGTTATATATAATATTTTATCTACGTTTGATTTTTTTAATATGTAAAATAAATTATTCTCAATGTTTTGAATGAATTCTTTTATATATAAGTGTGTCATATCCTGATCAAAATCATGCATTCGTCACTATGTGTATGTAGTAGTCTGAATGTTCATTATGAATCGTAAGAAATATTCTACATAATAGTAAATCCAATATAAACTATTAAGCGAAAGTGAAAACGATCAAACACCGTCTCCTTTCAAGTATTTCATGCACCATGCATCTCGATGTGTCATCTCTAATTCTTGCACATAACATCGTCTTCGAGATATCGATGATGGATGCTAATTACTAGAACTAGCACCACACGATTCACAATCCAAATACTTAGAAATTTAGCGATCTCTATTCTGTGTTCTCTTCTAGCGAAAATGAATTTGGATTGTTTTATATTTCAATGCATGGAGCGAATAGGTGCAAACAATTTTGGTTCATTTAATTTAGTCAAAACTGACTAGCGCCTCTTGACATTTATTAATTAAGTACATAATCATCTCCATTAAAGAAAACAAATGAATTCGTTCATTTTGCACTATAATTAACATGAATACAGTTGTACATCCATAATACTTATTTGTAATCACACTATAAAAATCAGACTTACTGGTTTGTATTCATTCTTAGTACAAGATGTAGTTTTATATATTTCTAGGTTATTAATTTATGTACTTACTGGTTTTTTGAAAAAGTAATGTAAAATTGGAGCAAGATATGGTAGTATGCATAGGACGTCTTCTTCTGCCATATCAAAATATTGTTGGAAATTAAATTTCGCGATTTTTGAAGTTTTCTTGCTATTTTTAAAAAACAGTCAAAAAAACAACACTTTTTAATATTAAATCTGGATTTTTTTTTTTAAAATAGCAAAAAATCTCTAAAAATCACGTAATTTGATTTCGTACGAGATGTTGATGTGAAGATTTTATTGAGCAATTTAAATCTGAATTTATTAAGCAAATGCATAATCGCATATGACGAAAAAGATGCACTATACATATTACCATGTAAAATTGTATATTTTTATTTATCATGCTTTAATAAAAAGAGTAAATAAAGCTGCTGATGATAGTTCTGAGATAATCTTCAAATTTCGTGCATCACATAATGGATATTTTTTCGTTAAAATATTGTCATTCAAAATGTATCTTGACGAAGTCGTTCAAACTTGACATTTTTCATAAATTAAATGATTAATAATTTCTGTCATTTTTACGCACGTAATATCACATCATAAATGAACGATTAATACTCCTAAGAAAAATAAATGACATTTCCCTACAAAAATTATCCACCTAATCATGCTTCCCCAATTTGTGAATCATGAGGCAAAGTTGGGTATATGCTCATGATTTTGACACAAAATCAGTTCTATCTTTTTTTGGGGACCCCTTTTGTAATATAATTTAGATCAAAATTTTAAATTCCAACTAAAGGTTGTTGGCTCTTGACATGATTGATTGCTTTAGTTTATAAATAAAAGCAAACAAAGCATAATTGTGATTACTGATTAGGCATCTGTTAGCGGCCGACAATATTCTGTTCAATTGATAATCAGATTCTTGGATGCAGCTCATCATTTGAAGCAGTTTTAAAGTCGCTGATTGATTGTTCATATTTATATACTATTCAAAATTTAGATGTGGATACACTATATTATTGCATCACCGTTGCATGATACATTATTAGTTGCTGATGTTCAAATTTCCAAATTCAAATTTAATTACAACAGGAAAAGGAAATGAAGATGAGATGCAAAATGTGCTCAACATAACGTGGCCCATTAAACCGTATGGAAATTTGAAGGTTTTAGTGAAGAAGAGACAACAATTGGGCTATATCGGGCCTTAGTAGTAATAACGATCTGCACAATTGCACAACGAAAAGCCTTTATTTAAAGCTGAAGAGAGCGTTGCTCAATATTTGTAACACAATCCTCCTAAACGGGATTCGTTTCATTTTTACTAAATCTGGCAAAAATTGATTTGAGCAAAATAGTTTGTCTGATAGACTTGACATTCAAAATTGACTCCAATTATTAAAAATTACTTGTTATTATTATTGTTATTGTTATTTGTTACTCTTATTGTTGTTGAAAATATAAGTTAAGACTAGTGTTACAAAGCGGAAGCTCAATAATACAAAAATCACCAATAAAACAAGCAATTTGGTCACAATTCAATCTAAACAATTATATCAATTTAAAGAGCACACAAGAATTACAAAAAGATAATAAAGAAGAGAGTAAGAGATAGATAAGTGACACTGATGTAATGTGGTACAGCCTAAAAAGATGCCTATATCCACGAATCTACTGATTTCACATTAGAGTCGTAATTCACTAACAAAGTGTTTATACAATTTTAAATTCAAGGCCCTTGCAACAAACGGGCAACCCTTGAATCAAACTCTCTCTCCACAAGATCAAAGAACAACGATGTAGATTTTTGTACTCTCTCTCCACAAGATCTCATAACTTGGGAATCTCACAACCAAACGATCTCTCCACAAGATTAAAAAACAAGGAGAAAAATTCTTGCACTATATCTTCACAAGATCTCGGCACTTGGTATCTCATAACTTAAGTCAAAACAATCACAAGAGATTAACAAAGATTTTATCGAATAGATGATTAGACAACGGGGAAAGCTAAAGGTGCTTTGAGTTCTCTTTGAAACTAGAATGAGTGTATGTAATTTCTTGATAAATCTGAAAGTGATTCAACACCTTATATAACATGTACAGAACAAAGTATCATGTCACACAACATATTGATATATCGATTACACATATCGATATCGTATAAATGTATCGATAAGAGCCCATGTTTGTTGACGGTCCTCTAAATCATATATCTCTTACTTAGCCAAAATCGAAAGATTGCTAAGCAAGGATAATGATATCTTGATAGGAGATACCGATATAGATAGGAGATATTGATATATCGATAAGCCTAATCGATCCCCAAATCGATGTATCGATAGGCAAAGGATTTTGGTGGCTGTCCTCTCAGTCTAATATGGGTTCAAATGGTTTCTGGGTTAGAACTACATCGAGATATATCGATAAAGCACAACGATATATCGATATTGTCGGTGTTGACAGTTTTGACTTGTTTGGCTAGATTCCAAGACCAAAATTCGTGAAAATAAAAACATAAAGTATAGAAAACTATCATATATTTTCCAAGGTCAAGTCTAAGTGCTCCAAAGCTCAAATTCACTTTGCCTTGCCATTCCTTGCTTTACCTTGTACATTGAGTACCTACACATGAATTCTCACAAGATACATGTTAAATTGCATGTTGTTTTGCAAATTATCAAACCAATGAAGTTTGCATGGTGCAACAATCTCTCTCTTTTGACAACTTTCAAAACATACGAGTGCTCTTACAATAAGTAAGATACATATGCACTATCAACTAACCATCTCTTGTTTTTTGGAAATTAATCAAAAGGGCATAAAACAAAATCCTTTGCAAATTAGCTCCCGTTAATGTGGACTTGCATCCCCCCTAGATGAGAGCATATAGATCCTCCTCAATTAAAGCAATGTGAGTCCTCTTTGAACTCAAACCTACCAAGTTTGAACCGCAATGCAATAAATTGGTTGGTATCAAGTGATTTGGTAAAGATATTCGCTATTTGAGCAGTTGTATCAATATATTCAAGTAGGATGTTCTCTTTTTCAATATGATCACGAATGAAGTGACGTCTAACTTCAATGTGCTTGGTACGGGCATGTTGACCGAGATTTTTAGACATCATGGTAGCACCTAGTACTATCACACATGATTAGAATTTTGATCAATTTCTAGTTATAGTCTTTCAAGACTTGAATCATCTATAGTACTTGGGCGCAAAAACTACCCGCAAACCACAAATTCGATTTTTGCAGTAGATGAAGCTACTGATGTTTATTTTCGGTTAGACCAGGATATCAAAGAATTCTCTATAAGTTGACAAGTACCACTAGATCTTTTTCTATCCATATAGTCATCGACAAAATTCACATCGGTATAGGTAATCAAATTAAAGTTCGAGTTCTTACCGTACCAAATACCAAGACCAAGTATAACATTTAACACACTTCAAGATTCGTTTGGTAGCTTTGAGGTGTGGTTCGTTAGACTTTGATTGAAATCGGGAACAAAAGCAAACGACATGCATGATATATGATCTACTAGTCGTCAAGTATACGAGACTATCAATCATACCCCGATTGGTAGACATGTCGACTTCAACACCATCCTTGTCTGAATCAAGTGATACGTTTGTTGTTATTGATGTCTTGTCAGGCTTGCAATCAACTAGCTTGAATTTCTTAATAAGTTTTCTTGCATACTTCTCTTGATTAATGAATATGCCTTTCTTAGTTTGCTTCACTTGAAGACCTAGGAAAAACTTGAGCTCACTAACTAAGCTCATCTCAAACTCGCTATGCATATGATATGATTTTTTTGACACAAAAAATGATATCATCAATATAAATCTGTACAAGAATAATATCATTGTATCTCTTCTTAGTAAAGAGAGTAACATCATTTATACCTCGTACAAAATTATTGTTAATAAGAAAAAAAATCAACCTACCATACTGAGCTATTGAGGTTTATTTCAATCCATACAATGCCTTGGTAAGTTCGAACACATGGTTTGGAAAATTTGGGTCAACAAATCCTTGAGATTGATGTACATATACCTCTTCATTTATATAACCATTTAACAAGGCACTTTTAATATCACTTTGATGAAGAGTAAACTATTTAAATAAGGCATAATCAAGTAGAATACAAATGGACTCTAATATAGCAACAAGTGCAAAATATCCATGCAAGTCAATGCCTTATTATTGAGTATAACATTGAGCTACCAATCTAGCTTTGTTCCTTACCAGTTACCACCATGCCCATTCATCCTTCTTGTTACGGTAAATTCATTTGGTGCCAATTATATCACGATTAGGAGGTCTAGGTACCAACTCCCATACTTTATTTCTTTCAAATTGGTGCAGTTCGTCTTGCATGGCAACAATCCAATTTTGGTCTAAGTTGGCTTTATTAAACAATTTTGGTTCCATCTAGAATACAAATGCACAATGAGTCGTCATTTGATTAACTTGAGACCTAGTATTTATATCGTCTTCAGGATCATCAATAACATTTGTAAGAGGGTGCGAAATAATTTTCCTTAACACCTCGGGTGGTTGAAAAGAAGAAGACGAGGGTTGTTCTTCATTGTTTTGAACATCTTCATTCAATACATTCCTCTCCTCATGATTTTCATCATTCAAGGTATGGCCTGTTGGAGTTGAGACGTCAAATCCAATAAATAAAGTTTGTAGTACGTGTTATATGGTTAATATATCACATACTGTCACCAATATTATAAGGAGTAATATCAAATATGCCATAAATGTGATTAATTTATACAAGGGCAAAATACATATTTCGCTAAGATTCTGGGAACGAATACATATGAAATTTAATATGAATTAATTACAATTGTTGATGGACCGATTATGATTAATTAAACTAATACTAGTCTTAATGTAAAGTTAGAAATATTGTTTGAGCTAAATCCAAATGTTATGGATCACAACCCAAGCAAAACAAAAAAAAAATTCAAGTGTCTTGCTGTCGTAAGGAGTCCATTTGTTGCCACAAGCGATCAGGTAAGACTTGTAAAGAATCTACTGAAAAATCTAGCAGTTCAATTGTGGCTGCAATAGCCCCTCTTTGCGACCGTAAGTGACTTTGCAGATTTTATGCCAGTTTACATCCAAGTCGATTGTGGGCGCAATATGGTTTAT